>BGPR01012603.1:24209-44323 GCA_013235015.1 Araneus ventricosus | reverse complement strand
ACTAACTTTACTACTGTTGGTATTATTTCTCTTTTTCCATGTACTGACATTAAAATGACAAATTAATCCTATTAAAATAAGAGCAGGCCCCGACTTTGCCCAAGCGACCATTTGGCAGGCATTCCAATACTCTGCTGGCTTGAGGATGTTCAGTTATTTATTTGTTGTCCACGTATTTTTCTAGACACCACTAACCATCTACTTAAAACAACACTTTGTTGGTAGTTGATAAAAGACGCCCAATGAAAATTCCTGCGACATCACAGTAATGTTCTTTCATCCTCCCGTAACATGCGTAATGGATTCAAAAATTAAATTGACGTCGCGTATTTAAAGCTGGGCATTCACGAGAAGGCTAGGCTATGCCATTTGTCCTTAGAGTGTTTTTTTCCCACTCATTTTAGTCGAAAAATTAGGCAAAGCATTCACGGATGTTCCAAAGTATGTTCTGAGACAAGGTTCAGAGTCGCAAAATTTTTCCCACCCTTCTCTTCTTCCCCCACACGGGCGATTTCGAGTTTCATTTCTAGCCTCCACACGAGGTTCAAATGTAGGCAGATCCTTTGTTTTGCCGCTACCCTCGCATCTAGGTCTCAAATTGGAATTGGCGGATTGAGTTTTGGATTTTAAGTTCTTTTGAATTCCACCACTTCGAATCATTTGCTCCAAATTTGACAGGTTTTTGACCTTGACAATAGATTTTTCCTTCCCGTGTTCAAAAAATTCCAATTTAGAAAAGCAGTGAATGGCTTAATGTGTATCACGTGAGCACGTACTAACTCCATGAAAGGAAAAGCAACACAATTTTTTTTCTACAGACATCGATCTTTTCTCGAAAAAATAAGAATCTCCGCTTTAAAGCTAAATATCTTAACTTTTTAATTTCTGAAAACTGAAACATTTTATTTTAAATAATCTAAAAATTTTTCTCATCTCTTTTTGTGTTTCATGTTTGTCTTTAGAATGTTATGCCCGAACAAAATATTTCGATGTCAAAAGATTTATGATTCTATTAATTGAAATAATGCCAAACAAAGTATTTTCTTCTTCTTTTTTTAACATAAAATTATTTTTAGGCTGGCGCATTTGATGTAAAATGCGTAATGAAAAAATCGTATAAACAGAATGTAACGCTCCACCGAACGTGGCACGCAGTTCCTCTTGGACGGTAGATGGTCACTAAGAAAGGGTTTCGAAAGTTTAATATATCTCTACCTAGATGATTTATGCCCGGCTTTTGACGGGAAATTTGACGGGCTTTTAGCTTGCCAACAATATCTCAGATCTGATTGTCACAAATTTACAAACGAAAGTTGTTGAAGAAAATCTGATGCAGATTGACAGATTGCTTAAGAAATAAAAAAACAGCATGAAAAACAGAAGCGATGAATGAATTGACACTAACTTTCGTTTCTTGTTTCCAAATACAAAATTAAAAAAATGCTGCATCCAAATCTTTAAGTAAAAGAAGCATTTCAGTGTGAAAACGGTTAAGGAAAAAAATATTAAGTAGAAAATAGATAAATATTCAATTTCGAAATTAAGTACGAAAAGGAAAGAACCTTTTTAACAAAAACTAAACTATTCTAAATATTTCCGCCTGAATGAATTACATATAAAGAAAGTAAACGACGTGACTTCATAACTTCTATTTAATATTAATGGAGTCCGTCGAGGAATCAGCATAAAATAAAAAAAAAGAGAGAGAATACTTTGAAGATCTTATAATTTAGCAAAAAGATTCAGTGTTTCCTTAGAGAAAAAAAGAAAACAAAAAATGCTGAAAGATTATATTAATAAAAAAAATCAAAACAGTATCTCCGTGTATATGATAATTTGTAGACATAGACAGACCGTCTGGATCTCCTCCTCTTTGGCACATAGCCGAACCAAACCACGTGACTGCGTTACTTCCATATCTGCCTTTTTACTTTCTCGTATACGAAGAATGCAAAGAGAAAGTATTGCAATCGTCAAAAAATTCGAACTCCAGATTTTGACGAATCTCCACGTTTTAGACCTCCCTGAGTCCGGAAAACACAATTTTGGAATTATGTCTGTGAACACGATAACTCGAAAACGATTAGAGAGGGATGAAATTTGGTATGTGAACTTGACACATAATTTGTAGTTTTCTATCAAATTTTGGACAAAATCCATCCACGGGAAGTCTGTCTGTCCGCGAACTCAGGACAGCACGTATTTGGCGCTCGGTGTTTGACGCGAGGCTATTTCCGTCTTGGCGAGTGTGACCTTGGCGCGCTCTAAAGGAAACTCAGGATTGCATTCTGGGTTTCAGCAGAGCCGTCATGGTTTCAGTAGGTTCGAATTCAAGCGGAGAGATAGGGTTGCCATAATTACCAAGCATTGATACGGAGGCGTTTAGGTGCTAAATAAATAAAACATGAAAACACTGGGTACGTAATAGCTTATTTTAATCTGATAAAAAAATCAATTAAGTTTAAGCAATCTAATAAAATGAACGCGTAGAATAATAAAAAAAAGATGAGAAGCTAATCCTTTTTAACCCAGCTGATTTTACTTTTTTAATTGCTATCATTTTCCTTTTACACATAATCATAAAAATGGGCACAGGTCA
This sequence comes from Araneus ventricosus, assembly GCA_013235015.1. Classification (NCBI taxonomy): domain Eukaryota; kingdom Metazoa; phylum Arthropoda; class Arachnida; order Araneae; family Araneidae; genus Araneus; species Araneus ventricosus. The sequence continues at coordinate 41,724 of BGPR01012603.1, read as the reverse complement.
TTTTAAAATTATAATGACTCAGAGTTGAGGAAGCAAACGGGACAAATAATATACGGGACGTATGGCAACCCTAGTTAGAGGGAAAACGACACCTTTTGGGAAAGTATACGAGAAAGTATAGGGCAGACCACTCCTGCTAGTTTATATATTAATTAACTAAAAATTGATTGAAAGTTTAACCTTTTTCCTCAATAACTTTGGAGCATATTATCGCACGAAAATCACTTTTCACCACTTTCAAATTTAAAAAACCAGCTTTTCAGTGATACCAATTTTATTCATGCACAATTTATTTCTTTAAATTTAATAGATTTTTCCAAATTTTTTTAGCATGATTTATAATAATGCGTTTTATTGTTGTAATGAAATTCAAGCCAATAGCATTGCTTCATCAAATCTTTCGATCACGTGTTTTTACCACTGTTAAGGTTATGATTAAAAAAAAAAAATGCTTTCTTTGGACATTAACTTGAAAGTAGAATTTTCACTTTGAATAACATGTTAACGTTTTTAGGGCAGTATTCTTTCTGTAAATTGTGTGATAAGAAAATCGTTACTCACAGAATGCAACGAATGAGGCAATCAAGTCAGTCGAATCAAGGCTAGATCATTATTATGATGCGATGTTTCGAACTAGAGGTTGGAATCTCCTAGTTTTCTTTGTGAGTGAGAAAATTGAACGGAAAATGTTTTTTTTTCTTTAATCCAACGTTGGACTATTTTAAATAATCTTTCTATGTAAAGCAGGTCATTCATATCTAATGCAAAGTGGAAGGAAAAAGCAATCGTCAAGGTAGAAAACCTATGGAAAATAGAATAGCGGCTGGGAAAAGCTGGATTTCCAAAGAAGCCAAATTCCGTCATTTCTTGCGCCGATTCTAAAGTGTGACCCCGATCGAGGGGAACGGTAAGATCAAAGAGTTTGCCTAGATTGGAACCCTGCGACGAGGGTGGCAAATCTGAAATCCGCAGAGCGGGGAAGGAATAGGGAGGATCGAAGACCGGTGGTGGGGGTAGCGAAGAGCGGTGGTATCGCACTTTGGAGCTTCAAATGAATGACGTGCTTGATTTTTCGACTTGCATGGTGGAAAAAAATCCAGTGTTGGGTCAAATGGAATGGAATACAGATGATTACCGGCTTAATGCCTTCTATTGGGTTCAAATAATTTTTCAACGAAGCGGACTGTTATTTATGTGTAACGCTGAGGCAGCACAATAAAATTCAGTAATATCATATCATAACGCAATCTGTTTAAACCAATCTAAAATAACATCGCCCGACGCAAGAGAGTTAGTAAAATTAAAATTTATTCATCATCATGTTTATTTTTAGCGAATGTTTACTATAACTGTCTTCGCGCAGAGGAGAAAAGTTGGAAAGCACACATCAACACAACCAGTCAAGAAGAAGTATTGAAAAGTCTGAAAGTCAACCAACCGGAAGAAGTATAGCTTTAAAAATATTATAAGAATGACAAAGTTTTCGACAATATATTTAAAACAGCTAAAATCACAGCATAGAACATGTTAATATAAGAATGAGGGGGAGAGACGTACCAGCACTTCCTCTTTGATGAACAATTTGCACGAAGAGGCGGCGCTGTGAAGTGGATGACGTAATTCTGCGTTGAAACACTACATCAGCTCGACCTTCAGATTGGTAGAAAAAGCACCTTACGTCCTTGAAAATAGAAGATAATTTAAGAGTAAATCGATGAAGAGTTGAGCGGAAAAAATGCTCGCGATAAAAGTTGATTTTGAAACGTTTTATTGTTTCGTTTTTCTGTTCTAGGTTGGCGATAGATAGGGTTGCCATAATTGCCAAGCATTGATACGGGACTTTTAAGTGCTAAATAAATAAAACGTGGAAATCATAAAAAATGGGTAGATAATGGTTTATTTTACTCTGATAAAAAATCAGTACAGTTCAAGTAATCTTAATAAAATTACACTTAGAAAAATAAAAAAGATGCAAGGCTCCTTTTCCTGGGCCAATCCTTTTTAGCCCAGTCATTTTAAAGTTGGTTTTACTTTCTTAATTATATCATTTTCTTCTTTCACATAATCATAAAATTGGGCTCAAGTCATTTTAGAATTATAATTACAAATCAAAATTGCTTCAGTTGTCTCCATAGACAACTTGTTTCTTTCATCCGCCCATTGAGTTGACATTAGGAAAAATATTCTCTCTACATTTGCCTTGTGGGTTAGAATGGCAAATACGTATTCGCATAGCTTTATTAAATACGACTTCTGATCAATATGCTCTTTACCTTCAATAAACTTGACCCATTTCTCTTCCATACTCAGTTTCATAGTTGCTTCGCAGTTTTGGTTGTATTATTTTTCTCTAAATGATTTTTTACGTCTACAAACTGGTTGAATATCATTGTTGCCAATATCGATGTTTCTTGCTTGCAAATCTGCAATACTGCGTTCTATTTCTTCCCATTCAGGAACTTGGTTGAGAGTCATCCAATCGAACGTATTGAATTTTTGAAATGACTATCTCACGCAGAGTTTAGGGAGAAAACGGGACAAAAATGGACAAATAGTACAAGACCGCGTAGTGAAATACTGTGACAGTCCCGTATATATGGGTCGTATGGCAACCCTACAGTAAGTATTGGAACGGACGACATTCAATTGATTTTCTGCCATTTTGGCGGCAAAGTGAAGAACTGGTTATCTGGACAGCCATTATGATGTTATGACAGTTCGAACTGTTTCAAAAGTGTTGAAAATTTCTCAGTTTTTTTCCCCATAATGGAGTTTGAAAGATATGTGGCCGACGTTTGGTTATGGACAAAGAAACAAACAATAGAGATAAATTGAAATCACATGGTTAATTTTACGAATTACCCTGCTATGTATTTTAGACTCTGTAGCTGTAATTTCGGTACAGACATGTCATTATTTATAAATAATTGGAGTACTCTATAGAGAGAGGAGATATAGAAAAAAGAGGAGATTTCTGCGCATGCTCATTCGAAATTATTTCAATTCCTACTCTTATAGTCCCCAAACAATATTGTCACATGCGAGAAAATAACAAGAAATCGAACAATCAATGGGGATATATTGTTAGATCTCATGTGACAGAACAACAGTAACAAAAAAATAATAAAATCCCGATTTATTTTATATTTTTTTTGATGGCAACTATCTACACTATTAAAATTCGACGTGTATATATATATGTATGTGAGGCTATCTTCTCACGAACGGCTGAACGGAGAAGCGCGCGGAAAGTACCAAAAGATGGAGAATAATCCAAGAAATCCATTTTGACCATTTAAATTCCGAAATTTTAATTAGTAAAAAAGATATTAAAAACTAATTTACAACAATACTTTTCATTGTTGCAACGCAATTCACACCGTGTTCATTGTTTAAATAAATATTTGAGTGCGTGTTTCTGTTTCATTGTTCAAAAAAGCAACGATACAATATGGATCCCTCAACAATGCAATATGGATGGCGTTGTGTGCTGGGTTTGGTAATTGATGCAAAGATCAAAATCGCTCAAATAGGGGTTTTCTAAAAATGTTTTTTTCCGTGAGATTTCACTTTGAGATATCATGTATGTAGTGCATCTTGCTTCATGCGTTTATAAACTGGGAGCGGGCAAATGAAAAAATATGGATCCCCATCGACGCTGGTCACGTGACTCCACTTCTTCTCTCCGTCAGGTAATGACGCATTATTCGAGATAGCCCATGCAACGCCGGGCCATGCAGCTAGTTTGTATTACAAATTGATTTTGTGAGATTATTATGCTGTATTTTTAAGTTAACTATGTCATTACTTATTTTATAAGATGCCTGATAAAACAAAGGCGAATAAAAACTTCCCCCAGAAAAAAATGCACATTTCAGAACAAATTTCTACATGGAATATGCGAGAGATAATAGGAGAAAGGGACTGACCAGGAATAATATGGAAAAGAAAGACATCCGCTAATTCGTAAAAAAAAAAAAAAAAAATGCTGTTCGAAAAAGGGATATCAGTACTCAATTTATCGTTGGCTATTCTTCCCACGGCGTTCCCACTGCACAAAAATAGGATTCCAGTGGAACCTCGCTTAACGAGTTCCAGAAGCTTACTCGTATGCGAAACTCTCGTTAAGCGAAACAATTTTTCCCATAGAAATCAATGTACGATACGATAATGCGTTCCATGACGAAAAAATTACTCAAAATATTTTATGTATAGCGTTTATTCAAAGAAAATCAGTATATATAAGATCGTTAAGGAGCCTGAACCATCTTCATCTTATCTTTTATGCAGAATCAACCAACATGGAATGAGGATACGATTTGCAGAAAACAAAACAAAAAATCGAAATAATAAGTTTATTATTTATACTATAATTAGCGAGATTGAGTTCCTTACTTCATTTAGAAATTTTACTAATTTTTCTAATTGTTTTAATAGAGTTGTTGAGTTTTTATATGAAATATGATGCACACCTAATTCTTTTCTAGCAGGAAGCTGTCTAGAGACGTTTGTTTCTGCCGTCGCTTCAAAATTTGACGAAAATGCGACACAGCATTATCATAAAATAAATTTGTAGAGCGCATAGCCATTGCCTTATTAGGGTGATACTTCTAAATGTACGATGCAACAGTTTCCCATGCTTTCAAAATTTCTTTTATTCCGCCAGAAGATTACTGCTTTGCTGTTACCTCCTCCTCTGACGAGCTCTGCTTCACAACTTCTTGCTGTGAAACACAATGCAACTCCATAAGCTATTCGGTGGTTAGCTCTTGGCTGTGCTCTTCCACAACCTCATCGATATCATTGTTATCCACATCCAGTCTCATGATCTTGGCCAAATATAGTCTTGGTCTGTTATAGGCTCCACAGGGTACTGTCTGAGACTCCTCAATGTTACATTTGACAACGCTCTCCGGCCAAAGCTTCTTCCAAGAAAAAGTGAGGGTTATATTCCCATGCCTTTTCGATCATTTTGAAGCAGGAAATGATGTGAACCCGATATTTCTAATATTCTCTGAGAGTAAGGTTGGTCCTTAGACGCCATGTTTGATAAGAAATCATCACTAGACACCATGTTTGATAAGAAATCATCACTAAACACCATGTTTGATAAGAAATCATCACTAGACACCATGTTTGATAAGAAATCATCACTAGACACCATGTTTGATAAGAAATCATCACTAGACCCCATGTTTGATAAGAATTTAAACGAGATCAAAAGCTCCATGGATATAATAGCAGGTGCAAAATCCGGAACTTCCTTCTCCTCGTCACTCGTTATGCGAAACGTCGCTCCTTAAGCGAGTCATTTTTTTAAAAAAAATTATTTTGCTCTTTATTCGAATTACTCGTTAAGCGAGGTTCCACTGTATCTTCTTATTAAATCAGAAAATAAGGAGGTTGCGCAGAATTGATTGTTGCCACTGAAAGTCTTACGTAATTATTGCTTTTTATTGTTTGAATGATGAAAGTATAACCAATTGAGGCTCTAATTGTTGCAGATTGTATTAGTGATTTGCAGTGGCGAATCCGGGGGCGGGCTATCGGGCTACAGCCCGCCCCCAGAGCCAAGCCAGAATTCTTGATTTTATTTAACATTATTACAACTGTATTTTCTTAATTTCCCTCTTTCTAAAAAATAATAAAAACACTTCAACATTACTTTCTGGCTTGACAGGCTCGAAAATTTTCCTAATTTTGTAGTCACTCCCCTTGTATTTGTAGTTTTGACGCGGTCGAAGACACTTTTTGGCTAGTTATTTCATTGTAATTTTTATTAAATTATCGAAAGTATTATATTGTTCTTTATGATTCTTATTGTCAGGTGAGTAAAGTCTGTAAAGTTAAAGTGTTTTGGTTTACTTTAGCCTTGAGGTTTGACATTCATCACGACGATACAAAGTTTTTATGACCTCTCCGCCCCCCCCCCCCCCCAGACCGGAATCCTAGATTCGCCACTGGTGATTTGATTTTGTAATTGAGATACACATTCACAGGTAACTGTATAAACCAGGGCTGGGGAACCTTTCTGTTCTGAAAGGCATCATAACATTTCGGCAGTTGGGCAAAAGGCGGTAATAGGAGAATCGTAAGGGTTATTTATTGTTCTGTAATTATTATTATAACATTAATTTTTAAATAGAATTATTGTAAAAGTGCAAAAAAATGTAAGTAAACTGCACATTAGCAAATGAAAATAGCAGGTAATTGGTAACAATTGTTTTATTTATAAAACTAATACACATGTAATTTATTGCGACTTTTTGTTTGTTGCTTGAAAGCATTGCAATATCTAACTCAAGCTTCGTCACTCGTAATTTGAGTTGATCTTTTAAATGATCATTAGTTATTTGTGATTTTAGATGGATTTTTATTTGAGTCATATGCAAAAATGTTAATTCACAACAGTTCGCACTTCCAAAGCAAGAAAGCAAACGCCGTGCATGTTGACGCAAGTTTGGATACTCCACTGCATTTATTCACAGTTCAAAATTCCATATTTCATAAAACAATAAAAAACACTTTTGCCCATAATTGTAAGGAGAACAAAAAGTAATCGCAATAAATAGATATACAGTAGTGGCTAAAATTGTGGAAACCTTTTTAAATCGTCTTAAGATTTGCACATTTTTTTAGATTAACTCCCAAAAGGCTAAATGTATTTTCCTTGAATTTCGAACACGTAAAGAATAGGCTTAAATTCACAATTCACAGTGAAGATTCGGTAACGAGGGCAATTAGGGGACCGACCAGGAACTAGGGATGGCGATTATTGCAAAAAAACCCGGGTTTTTTTCACCTCCGGTTTAACCTGGCGGTTAAAACCGCTCAAAATAACAAGTTTTCAGTTTTAAAAAAAATCAAACAATTAGTTTGTGGACAGAATTTTTCATTAATAATAATATACAATAAGTAAGTATTAATACAATAATTACTTAATGTAATAAGTAATGATTATAAATAAGTAATTAATACAATAAGTAATAATAATAAATGAGTAATTAATACAATAAGTAAGTATTGTAGACAAAATTTTAAGAATTGTATTAAGTGTTGTAGACAAATAAAAATGAAATTAGAGAGTACAGACGTAAACAATCGTATTTTGTGTTGTTTGCGTCTATATGTATAATAATATAAAAAATTATGTGTAAATTTTTATACAGTCCCTCGCTCTTATTAATCAGATTTATTAAAATATTTTTGGCGCACTAAAGTTTTAAACAAAATGCTACTCTCTTCTGCGACCAAAACTAATAGAGTTACGAAAGCTTGCCTATGACTATTTTAGACCATCTCAATGTCTTCCTCAAGGAAGTGATGGCCGTTTATTGGCCTAAGATGATAAAATTCGAAACTTCATAACTCGAACCTAAAATTCGAGCCTATCTTTTGATAACTAATTTTTCCAGGTTTTTCCTCCCGGTTTTTGGATTTAAAAAAATAACCGATTTAAACCAGGGCAAAAAAAAAAAAAAAACCCGAAACAACCGGTTAACCGAAACAACCGCTCACCCGCTTTACAGAAAGCTAACAATGATTTCCAACTTTCATCAATGGTCTTATTTGATGTGCGCAACATTTACATGCATTTTCATAAAAATAGCGTGAATATTCAGGAAGATATACAGGTTTTCTTTCAAAAATCCCAAATTTTCCCGCACGCTTTTTGCTTATAAGATGCAGGGTTTCAACACAATTACATGAAATTTATAGAATACGTGACAATATATTAGCGAAGCATTATATTGAAATTTGAATTAAATCCTTAGAATATGAAAAAACAGGAGTAATTGTAATAACTAATTTTTTACTGGGTATGTGAGAGTCTCATCGTAATGCCTCTTTCATAACTTCAAAGCCAAACATATAGAGCAACTTATATAAAAATTCGATTTAAAAATCGTTAAGATTCAGAAAAATGTCGGCATTGCAGCTAGGTGAATTTCGTTTGCACTCGTTGTTTGTTTCGTTTGAAGCTAAATGATGAGAGTTCTTGCACAAATGGATATTTTTTAAACTTAAAATCTTCAAATAGTTATCGTCGAAATGCAAATTAAATAATGTATTTAATTTGTAAGTATACATGGGTATTCAGGATATTTAACTTCCATAAAATTCCATATTACTGATCGAATTTCCCACCTAAGCGGGCACCTCAGATATGGGAATGAGAACCTGCCGTATAAGTAAGCAGAGTCTCGCTTCCCGGTGGGGTATAGTAGTGCTGGTGTGGCTCTTTCTGCCCATCTCCGATGACGGGTCCTACCCCCGTAAAAAGGCGAAGGGGCGGTGCATGGACCGTTCGTAATGGGGGTTATTTTGCGTCGGCCACAGTGCCGGTATTTTCTTTCGCGGCGGTCGGTCTTTCAGAAGTACCGGGAGGCCTTGGTAGGTTCAGGGTTTTTCTTTTTGATTACTATCGAATTTTGGTTCAAAAAGCAATAAACTGTTACTTTTACCGTACACATGTAATGCCAATGATGGAACTACGGTGCAGGGTTGTTGATTTGTTTCAAAAAAATCGATTTATTTGATTTAAATCGGATTTTTAAAAAATTTAAATCAAGATTTTTTTATTTTAATGATTTTTTTAAAACTATATATATATATATCTAGTAAGACTAGGCTTAAAAAGTGAAGGCAGTCCATTTTTTTCATCAAGGAAGAGAGGCAATTTTAGATCTTCTTTTTATTTAGGCATCAGACGTTATTATGCAATAGGTAAACACTTGGTTTTTTTACGTGGCTCATGACCAGACTTTAAGTTACGCCGAGGGCTAGCTCGTTGTTGTTGAAAGCTACATGCTGGCGTGAAAAGGGCCAGAAGAATGCGCAGAACGGCAGTACTAGAGGAATTGCTGACATGATTGATTTGAAGGAAGTTGTAGTACGTTAATTGTAATTTGAAAATAAGTAATTTAAAATGAAGTATCACTTAGATTTTTAGGAAGTTAAAAAAAATTCAGAATTATCACAATTTCCCCCACTCAAGGTCATTACGACAGCAGGGCCATTACTATCGCCTTAAAAACCTCCGAAGTTGGACAAGTTACACCTTTAAAATATTATATCTTGATAAATTGTTTTTAATTGCTTGGTCATGAGCGACTTTAAAAATATCAACAACAAAAGTACAATAAGATTTACACTTTTTTCAAAAAAGGTACTTCAGTGAGTACCAAGTAGAGAAATATAAATGAGTTACAAAAACATAGAAAATATTCATTTAAATATAAATATTTCAATATGTTTTACAAAGAAACAATTAAATTATATATATGTTCACTGGAGACTAGGATTATTTGTAGAAAAAGTTCTATTCACATTGATGAAAAGTTCTTCAAATCAAAGTTCTCAATAGTATTGGACTATTGATTTATTTATATTGAAAAATAATTTAATGTAAAACAATTTATTGCAACTAAAATGGCATAGAAAAAACATTGATAAATAAAATACAAATGTTTCAAATAGAAAAAATAAGAACACATACTAATGTTTGATGTCAGTGATATTTCCATTGAGTTTAACATCGGTGACAAAGTATGTTTTTTTGTTAATCTTGATGATGTTGCTAAGCAAGCTGGGAGTATCACCAAGTCTGGGCAAAAAAAAGGACAAGGTCTTTTGATCTGTTTTCATTGTTCTCCCAGAAGAAGCAATGCAAAACAAAACACAATATGGTAAACACTGTTTTTTAAAACAGGAGGTCTCATTTCATTATCATCGTTTTGTTCTTTGGAAACACCAAGAAGAAAAATATGAACTCGACCCTCCATGGGGAAATGATTTTACGACAGAAACTGCTTTACCAAAGGGACAAAATTATAAAGGCAAGACAAGTTTTTTTTTTTATGTAGTTAATTTATTACTCATGACTAATTTAAGTTATCTGGTGAATGAAAACATCTTAATTTACAAATATGCACAATTTGTGTGGCTTGTTTTTGTTAAAGTTTAGGTTTATTTGTAATTTCACAAAGTTACTTCAGAACATTGTTTTTAATAACTCCTATGGAGGCCAGAAAAAGGAGGAGTTAATTTTAGTTTGGATAATGGAATTCTTCATAAACAACTAAGATCACCTGGGTTAAAATTTCTTGTCAACAAAACGTGCATCATATCCTTATTTTGTTTTTTGTTATGGTAATCTATTTAATTCTTTATAAAGCCAAATTGACTTCGTTAACAGGTTCATAATAACTATTTTTTTGACCAATGGGGAATCATGGAAGTAATGTATACACCGTAACAAGTAGGTGGATGTTTAGTTTATTGAATGGGAACATTAAGTTATATAATTAGTAACACTTTCTAATAATTTAGTCAAGGAACTTTAGTGGAAGTGGAATTAACTTTACATTTAAGCCTAGTTACTAATGATAGTTGATTAACACGTTCAACTTTGCCTGTTTGTAGGGTGATGTGCTGTGGTTAAGATGTTTAACATTATAATTTCTTAAGAATTTTTTAAATCGAGAGGAAATGAAACGCAGCATTTCTATCAGTTAATAATTTTGGGGACTTGGGTGGAAAATTTGTTTTTAGAATATTAATGTAAGTTTCAGAGTTTTCATTTTTTGAAGGAAAACATATCTTGTCGCATGGTCAATCACAATATGAAGAAATTTTTTTTTTTGTTGAGGTTGTAATAATTTAAGAGCCTCAACAGTATCTACAGAAATACATTCGAAAGGGTACTAGTAGGAGGTACTTGTTAGATAGGCCAAACCTTTTTTGTTTTCGCTTTTTGTTATTAAACCGAGCAATGTTTAACCAAATTCAACGTTATATCAGAAGTAATATTAGGCCAATAATACTGAGAGAATAATTAAGTTTAACATTTTTGGACTGGGATGACCAAATTGTTCATGAGCTTGACAATTTAGAATCTTAATGAAATGGCACAACTATTTTGTACAAATTTTTTCTTTTTTATTACTATTACATCTTTAACTTCATGATGCTTAAGGTCTAGAGATTATCATTTTTTTTGTTGAGTTTTTATTTCATTTTATGTCTAACAAATGCTGCATGTTGAGATGGTGAGAAACTGGATGCCTAGATAACATATCTGCTTCAATGTTAGTGCAACCTTTTGATATTGTTCATAGTCAAACATACTTAACTTTAATGACCAGCCAAGACAACCTACACTCTTAAGTTTTTAACATTTTGAGCCAAACAGGGGCTGCATGATCAGTATAGACGACAAATTTTACGATGATAATAGTAAAAGATTTATCCAAAGCATCAACTGTTGCAAGACGGTAACTCGGTTATAACATAATTTTTCATAGATCTCTTAAGTTCAGAGAATGATAAGCTATTGGATGTAAACATCAGAGTAAGGTTGTTTCAAAACAGCTCCAACACTTTTTTTGTGATGCATCATTAAAACATGAGATTACATCAGGGTTATATAAATTTAAAACCAGTTTAGTTGTTAGGGGTTTCTTCTTTAAGAAGCTTGTCAAATGCATCCTCACATTCATTTGTCAGTTCAGTTTTACATCTTTTTTCAAAATTGATTTAGGGATATCTAGTTTAGCATATTGAGGAATAAATTTATTGTAAACGTGGAACCTAAGAACCTTTGAAGTTCTTTAACATTGTGGGTGGTTGCAATTTTTGATGGTTTCAATATTAGCATTATTAGGAAACTTTACCTTGTTCAGATTTCATAGCTTAAAAACAATTTTAGTTTGGGCAAAACACATTTGGATAGTTTCAATTTTAATGTTTCTTTTTCACATATTTCAAAATTGTTTTTTAAGATGTTTCCAATGTTCTAGTTCAGATGAAAGTACACAATGATATCATCAAAATAATACAAGCAAAATCAATTTTATATTTAGTTAATATTCTTCAATTAATCTATAAAAATGGCAGAACTAATGATCAGATCAGGATCGGGTTCTGGATCGGATCGGACCTATCGATCGAAATTTAATAATGGAACCTTATCCATGAGAGTTCAGGAATCTGGTTACGCCGACATTTCAATTCCCCTGAATCTATGAAATCAATTTTACCTATCACGTTCAATAAAGTTGGGGATGGTCAGGGACTAATACTCTTTAGTCAAACCAATACAATAGTTCTCAACCTGATCTTTATTTCTTGTTCCTCAACGGGAGAATACGATGGTCTCAAACTAACTAAGCCGATGGATGAACCCTGGTCCTCATGGATCAACTCTGGATGCCTCAACAATCATGCCAATCGCTGAAACAAAACTGAATCAGAGCCTGGTCTTTTCGCTTCTTTTCTCACGATTTATTCTCTGTGACAAGACTGAGGATTAGCCTGATCTTCAGTGGTCTAGGGAACAATGGGAGTTTATTTATTACATTCAGAAATATGTAAAGAAATGTTTTGTTTGTTTTTATCATTTGAATAGTTTTGACTTTTTATTTAAATTTTTCATTTGACAAATTTTTTGTTTACTGCAATCTATAGTTATGTCATATTTTGACGTTCTGGCATTCTAGGATTATATAAGGTAAAGTATGATCTAGAACATACATAGTCACATTTTTTGTTTATGGTACCAATTTTTTGTGAAAATGTACATGTTTTAGTAAGGCTAATTGTACGGGTTTTGCTGCACAATATACCTTAGACATTTACATTTTTAAATGGTTTTGTCACTAAATCACGTGGGATTAAAGAGATAGTTGAACCAGTGTCTAAAACACAAGGCAACGGGTTTCTTTGTAGTATCCGGATACTGTAGGTATCATTGTTGATTTTCCTTCCTTTGGAGGGTCAAAAGTGGAGTGGAGCAGAAGGATTTAGGAGATGGTAATTGTCCTGCGGAAAGTCCAAATAGACAGGACATTTACCCAATAATGATAAGCATTAGCAATGCCTTGTTTTATTACCAAAACCAGCATGGTGAAGACAAGTTTCCCGAAATGGGTGTTAGCATTATAAAGGTCTGAAATTTTTTGCTAGGTGGAGGTTTGGTAATTGTTATTTTGAAATTTTGCCTGGGAGGAGAATTTGGTTGAAGTTATTTGGCTGAAATTTTGCCTGGGTGTAAAGTTATGGGGACCTAAAATTTCTTGGCTGCCATTGGTTACCACCATGGAGGTTTGTTTTAAATTTAGATTGGGGCTGGCTAGGGTTGAACGATTTTCATCGGTTTTGAATCTTCTTATCAATTTTTGTGGCCGTTATGAGTCATTCTGGCAAGTTATTTAGGGAATTTATAGCAAGAAGTTGTGTCTTAAATTAACTGGCAAGCCATCCGAAAGTCCTTCAAGAATCAATATACTTGTACCTAAATTTAATTGTCTGCCTATTTTTTAATTTTTCTTGGAAGTATAAAGTTATATATCACCTTCAGATGATTTCAGTAAAATCACTCAAATTGACTAGGATTAGGGAGCTATGTACCTTTCAGTTAAAAGAAGCAGATTCCTCCCAAGTTTTATTGGTATCGTAAGGAATTTATTATTCAGTTAAGGCATTGTTTTTTAAGTATGCTGTTGTTCAATTTCCATCATATCATCTAAGTTATGCTCTTGACATTTATCATTAAAGTATTTAAGCCAAGAATTTACATTCATAGAGTTATTCCGGGTCCAAAGGGATGATAATGACAGAATTAGTAGCCTGCGAGTACAATACCAAATTCATCTGGACTTAGTATTTCATTTTGTCATTCATTTTAACTATTTTTGCAGATCTGAATTCGTAGGCCCAACACAAGTTAGGAAAACAATTTTTAAATTTAAGGGAATTTTAAAAATAAGTACATGTTAAACTATTTACTTTAATGCTGCAATTAAATACATAGAATAATACTACTTTTCATTTATAATTTCATGAGAATTACAAATACTAAATTCAGAAATAATTATACATAAACACAAAACAACACACTCAAAAAAAAATAGAATGATAAATAAATTCAAATTAATGTTTCAAAGAATATACTTCATAATTTTACCAAAAATATACTGATCAAACCCTTATGTTAATATCTAGCAAAAACAAAACTATTTATCAAGAAAATACATTATAAATGAAAATCAATTTAAAATAAAATCAAACATTTTAAAAACATTGAAGATCATGATCTTTTGTTATTTTCCCCCTACCTTAGCTGCATTTTTTTTTTTTTCCTTTTTTATTGAATTAAAGATTTAGAACAATATGATACTGATGATGCACCACTTGGTCTCTTGCACATTTTGAAGTATTAGAGACACATAAAGATGAACACGATGATGAAAAAAAAGAAGGCGGCACTATGAAAATCATTGTACACAAAATTTGAAGAATATTCAACAGACAACTTTTGCAGAAATAAAGGCTTCAAAACTCCTTGAATGAAGAAATCATTAAAGATTAGTAACATGAAGATGGACAAGTGAAATTTAGAATGACGAATTTTTTTGTGGGTATCAATTATGCGTAGATTCGGGCGTGAACGACGACTTTGTTATTTAGCTGAATGGCGGCTTCGAAATCCATTGTATAGGGTTTACGGAACAAAGGGAGATGCTGTCGACTTCTGAATCTGGCTTAAAAAAGTGAAAGGCAGTCCATTTTCATCAAGGAAGAGAGACGAATTTTGTTTAGATCTTCTTTTTATTTAGGCATCAGACGTTATTATTCATAGGTAAAGCACTTAGTTTTTTGCGTGGCTCATGACCGGACTTTGAAGTTACGCCGAGCGGCGTTGTTGAAAGCTTACATGCTGGCGTGAAAAAGGGAAGAAAGAATGCGCAGAACAGCAGGAGTACTCAGAAGAGAATTCCACTTAAGGCTCGTGATTTGAGAAAGAGTTGTAGTACGTTAATTATGTTGAAGTAGAAGTATTTAAAATGAGGGTATCCTTCTAAAGGATTATTTAGGAAAGTTAAAAAAAATTAAGTTATCACACATATATATATATATATATATATATATATATATATATATATATATATATATATATACTCTATATATATATATATATATATATATACTATTTATTCTTTTTTATTTGTATATTAAATAAGAACCTACAGTCATAGAGATTATATATATATAACAATATACCAGTCATTAAATATAACAACCAAAACAAATTAAAAAATTTATTTCAAACATATGTAACAGCTATTTAAAAAAAATGTTGTAGACTAAATATAAGAATAATGCACTTTAAAATATAAGACAATTTTATTAAAAAGGAAAAAGGGAGAAATATAATAAAATTACATTTCTTGTCTATAGATATATTATTATGTTAGAGAATATATAAAAGATTTTAGATACTTCTAGTCAAACAAATTTTATAATTGAAACGGCTCTCTTTTACATGAATTGCGCAAAGGACTGAAAATCCTGTTCCCACCTTTTCAAAATTAAGAATTATCCTTCTGTACCAGCGAACTAAATACCATACTCTTCTCCTCTCCCCTTTCAAGTATTTGGATTAGGGTTTATTTCACCTTGACCTTGAGAATAGACTACTTCTTACTAAGCATAAAAAATTAAAGAAACCAGTAACTAGGTGACAAGTCACTGAAATTTTCTGAAGTAACTTTTTCTAACCTGGACTCAAAAATGTGTTTTTTTAATATAATTTGCACATCAACCATTCTATGCGCTTGTTATTTATAATAAATAAAGTTCAATATTTATTTAAGCGAGAATTTTAAGAAATCCAAATGGAAAAGAAACATAAAAGTGACTATTTTTGAAAAATTTCTCAAAATTCAGTAAATTACGTTAGACGTAAGAAACAAACTTCATTAGAACAAAAATCGTTTTCCCTTTTCGATGGTGTATCTATTTTTTTCGTACAATTATCCAAAAACATGTTATTGAGAAATTAGAGCAAAAAAATCACCCAAAACAACACAAAACATTAATTAATAATTTTTCTAGATTAAATTTTTAAGGCTTCGAGGTGCATTGAGTCACCATCAGCTGTGTGCCAAATTTCATGACTATAAGTGTGATAGATTTGTCTGGACATCGCGCACACAAACATTGCCTTTAGAATTATAGACCATAGTTTAAATTGTGCTATGTAGATGTTTGTATTTCTTTTGGAACATTTGTATGTATTACTTAATTATCTTGCATTTGAACATTATTGCAATATAAAAACTTTGTTTTCCCCAACACTATTTAGTTTTCTCCAATATTAAAATGAAACTCAACGCATTTTACTATGTTCTTTCTTTGTGAACATGATCCTTTCACAATATTTATTTCATGAAAAAGGAGCATCTGATACTTTGCATTTTATTGTGTTGCTTATTAGAGTTTTATTTAAAATCTTATTTGCTTGTGTTCTCAAAAATAAAGATATGGAAAGTACTCTAGTTACATTAATTCAATGAAATATTTTTTAATGATTTATATATTCTTGCTTTAAATATACATTTAAAAAGATTTTAAAATCACTATTTAAAGATGCATGAACAATTTTATTTCATTAAAGCAGATTAACTTGATATTTAAAATAAAGTGATTTAAATCAGTGATTTTTTTAAAAAAAATCAGTTGATTTAAATCAATGATTTTAATCAACTAATTTAAATCGCCGCATCCCTGCTACGGTGGGAAAGTAATGTCGAGCATCAATGTATTCTATCGGTGTAGAGGCTGATAAGAATCGTAATGTACAGCATGTCGGATGTACAGCACTTGGTAGGAATCGTAAAATGCATTTAAAACCAATATAAAATTTTAGACCAAACCTTTGCATTTAAGTTCATTTTGGGAATCCAAGCGGAAGGTAATCAGTTTGAAGAATTACTCTGCTACTAAAGTTTTTGCATTTTTTAACGCATTTCGTTAAATAATGGTTTTACTTTTAAATAACTATAAAATAAAGAATCTGTTTAAGTGCAACGGTGTAATGGAGTGTTTGAATTCGACGATTCCTGATATTCTTCCATTGCTATTGCTGAAAAATAAATAGAGGCACAAAATTCAAAGTCCTAAAGAACTTGGAATATGCCGTATCGATATTAGTTCGGAATATAAATTTTTCACCAGAGCTTAAAGAATTAAAATTATTGAAAAAAAGTTTGGAGGTATTACACACTAATTTAAGTCTGATTTAATAGCCTTTTCTTTAAGGCGAATTCGCTCACACTGTAGAGTCAGTCTTGTGGACGAGAGCAAAGCAGTCATTAGAAGAGCTAATCTATCTGCAAGTCTTGAGTGTTCTTTCTTTTTTTTTTTTTAAAAATAAAAAAAGAATGTTTTATAATATCAATTTTTGATCAGAGCTTACAGGATTAAAATTATTGAGTTAAGAAAAAGGTTGCAGCTATTACGCACTAATTTAAGTCGGATTTAACAGCCTTTTCTTTAAGGCGAATTCGTTCACACTGTAGAGTCAGTCTTGTGGACGAGAGCAAAGCAGCCATTAGAAGAGCTAATCTCTATCTTCAAGTCTTCAGTCTTCTTTCATTTTTTTCGAAAATATCAATAATGGATTTCGGATTATCAATTTTTGATCAGAGCTTACAGGATTAAAATTATTGAG
>BGPR01012603.1:0-24199 GCA_013235015.1 Araneus ventricosus | reverse complement strand
CGGATTATCAATTTTTGATCAGAGCTTACAGGATTAAAATTATTGAGGAAAGAAAAAGGTTGGAGTTATTACGTACTAATTTAAGTCGGATTTAATAGCCTTTTCTTTAAGACGAATTCGCTCACACTGTAGAATTAGTCTTGTGGAAGAGAGCAAAGCAGTCACGGGAAGAGCTAATCTATCTGCAAGTCTTGAGTCTTCTCTCATTTTTTTGGGGGAAAATATCAATAATGGAGCATTGAAGGCAATATTACCATATCACCCCCAGAGATCCAAAAAGTAAAAAAGAAGTTTTAAAAATCATTTTTACTTTTTTACAACCTATGCACGTATTAAAAATCCTACACACAATTAGTGAATTTTTTTATCTAAATAAGATACATAATTCTGAAAAATTTAGGAACAATTTCTTGAACTTCTTTAAGACAACAGCAAATATATGAAAAGTTCTCTCACATATAGTTCTTCCATAAATTCGGAATATCTGTGCCTTTCGTTCTTTCGGCAAATTTTTCCTCCAAGCGCTTGCTCTGATCCTCATTGAAATAGTTCTTCCAGTCTCCAGTGATGCCCTTTCGCACAAAGTTGAATGCAGGAGGTTTTTCTTTCATCGCCTCTTTTGGGAGGTTTGATTTTGCGGTCAACATTTTCTTCATCGCCTCTGGAAGGTCGGACTTCAGAACTTCCTCTGCAGGCATGCTGAAAAGATCATCCATGCCTTTGTTGACCGTCTCCTTCATGTGCTTGAAACTGCTGTACTTCAGGACGTTTTGCAGTTTTTCGGGGTCTTCCCGCAGAGGTTTGGCGTATTTTTCATCATCGATGAAAGAAGCCAATTTCAAGACTGAGGCCTCTGGGTTCTCTTTCATTTCTTCGTAGGTCATGAAGAGAACGTTGGGATCGTTTCTGCAATAACAAAAAGACATTAGGCATGAAACTTCCGTATAGTTATATTTACCTATTTTATTTCTTTTATCATCATGCATCTGAAGCTGTCAAAACTCTTACACAATGTATTGGAGCTCTATAATGATTATGGTCTTTAATTGCCGAAAACTCGGATTTTTTCCCAAATTATACACTTAGAAATCATTTTCAAATGTTATTTTAAAGCTTATATTCCATCAAAGATAAATTATAGGGGAGCATTATGATAAAATAAAGGACATCCTTGAACACTGAGTGCCTAGAAGCTGCACAGACTGGAAAAAACTATTTATTTTTTTAAAAATAAAAATACTGGTGAAGTTATTGGGTCAGAATATTGGTCCAAATTTGGTCCAAACCGTATTGGTAAAGATTTTAGGTTAATTTATTGAATAATTGGAAAGTTTACAGTTTGTTTTAGATTCGGTCAATTATTTTCTTTCGCGAATTACAGTGCTATATTGGCAAGCCTTTAAATTGTTCATAAGCTGTATTACGACATGAAACATCAAGAAGTATAACTTCCATGAAGTTCTAATTGTGATTTTTCTCAACTCGGATGCATGGCGACAAACAAAAATCACTAATTTCCCCCTTATTATTTTAATAATGATTAATGTAATGTAATAATGATTTGCACTTCTCCTTTGTTTTGATGGTTTCTTTGCCTTAGTCTCTGACGAGAGTGATCAGACAATATCACAATGATTTATCTTTGCAGTTTGAAGTAATTTCTCTTCACCTTGGCTGTAAAACATTTCGGGTTTTCAGCAGGAATATTCAGTATTTCTCTATGGATAATAATTTTGGTAATTCAGGTTCCACATAATCATATTTCCTTTCTGAATGCACATGTATGTTAGCATTCCGAAGGTTAAATTGTCGCGTAAATCTCATCTAGTCTTTAAACGATAGAGTAAGATTAGCAAGTTGATTACAAGCAACTGCATTGCGAGAATATCCCTACGACACATTGATTATGAACATTTTGTAATATTTTCTACCACAAAATACTTTTGCAGTACTGTGTTTTACCAATCCTTAATAATGCAATTAATTCATATTTATGCTAGCATTCCCAAGGTTAAATTGCCACGTTAATCTCATCTAGTCATTAAACGATAGAGTAAGATTAGCAAGTTGATTACAAGCAACAGCAATGCAAGAATATCCCTACGACACATTGATTAGGAACATTTTGTAATATTTTCTACCACAAAATACTTTTGCAGTACTGTGTTTTACCAATCCTTAATAATTATCCAATTAATTCATATTTATGCTAGGATTCATATTTATGCCACGTTAATCTCATCTAGTCGTTAAACGATAGAGTAAGATTAGCAAGTTGATTACAAGCAACTGCAATGCGAGAATGTCCTTACGACACATTGATTATGAACATTTTGTAATATTTTCTACCACAAAATACTTTTGCAGTGCTGTGTTTTACCAATCCTTAATAATTATCCAATTAATTCATATTTATGCTAGCATTCCCTAGGTTAAATTGCCACGTTAATCTCATCTAGTCATTAAACGATAGAGTAGGATTAGCAAGTTGATTACAAGCAACAGCAATGCAAGAATATCCCTACGACACATTGATTAGGAACATTTTGTAATATTTTCTACCACAAAGCAATCGTCAGTTTTAAAAACCGATGAAAATCGGCATACTGGCTTGGGGAAGCTGGAGTTCCAACGAACTCAAAATCCAACACCTCATGCGCCGATTCCAATAATTTGGGGGCCTGGAACGAGGGTATCGGTAAGATCAAAGGGACTGCCTAGATTGGGACCTTGATAACCGAACAGCCAGATTAATTATCTGTCGGAGGAAATCTCGAGCACCTTTTGAGGAACAGGAGGACCCTTAAATGAAACTGAGCTGGCAACTTTCAAACCAGACATGAGATCTCGGAAACGAGCGATCATGGGAAAAGAGTCTGAAAGCTTCGCGCTCCCGTCTAGATTGGGACCTCGCTTCGAGGCTAATCGCGCTCCCGTCTAGATTGGGACCTCGCTTCGAGGCTAAATCATGTTGAAAGTAAAATTGGAAATCCGCCGTGGGGGGGGAGGAAATGTGGGTGGGTGTAACAAGGCTTCTGAAAACAAAATAAAAAAGAGTATTGATATGCAGATTTTGATGAGTCTTGTTTTGAAGGCGGGAGGAGGAGTAGGGGGATCGAAGAGCGGTGGTATCGCACTTTGAAGCCTCAAGTAAATGACGTGCCTGATTTTTCGACTTGAATGGGTGGGGAAAAAACCAATCTTGGGACAAATGGTATGGAGTACAGATGAATTTCCGGCTTTATACGGATTCAGAATTCCTCACCTGTGTTCGTACCATCCCATGAGATGATCAAAATAGTCCCCGTAGTCGATCTTTCCAGACACGAACAGTTCAAAGAACTGGTCAAATGTTCCATTGAATCCGTGACCTGGAATGCTTTTCATGTGATGATAATACGAAACGCAGCAATCTTTAGGGTTTCTGGTGACATAGATGTACTTGGCTTTATCAGACCACGGAGTCAAGTTGAAAGGGAGGTGAGTTTTGAGAGCTCCGGGTCTTGGCATAGTTTCAGCTCCTTCGGCACCTGTTTCTCAGAAAAAAAGGGGGAAAAAGATTAGATTTGATTCTTACAAGTATAAATCGTTACTAAGAATAGTTAACCTATTAATGCCCAAGTCGCAATTTTGCAATAATATTTTGTGTACTAATATTATATGTTCTGAAATAAACTGGAAAATTACTAAAAAAACCCCTCATGCCTGAAAAATTTAAGTTTTAGTTGAACGTATTGAAACATCGCTGAAAAGAGATCATAGGCAGCAGAGGGTATATTGTTTACAGCAAAAGGACTTTGAACGTGCAACTGTATTTGTAAAAATGAATACATTTTTAATTGAAAAATATCTGAGATAAATGTGATATTTTCATTTTGGGGTATGGGATGCTATAAAACATTTGTCAGTCAGACATATCGTGCATTTGCTGAATTTGCGGTA
Organism: Araneus ventricosus; assembly: GCA_013235015.1. NCBI lineage: Eukaryota > Metazoa > Arthropoda > Arachnida > Araneae > Araneidae > Araneus > Araneus ventricosus. The sequence goes on along the minus strand of BGPR01012603.1, from coordinate 20,257 downwards.
CACTTTTTGCTGTAATGGGCCTATCTTATCTGAGTTTCATTAACATAGTGTTTCTCACCATCATATCTGATAAAATCAGACAATCTTTATTTTAATGTCTTTGGTTTCTCTAAAGATGTCTCTGGCTGCAATTTATCCGCAGCATATTTTTGAAAGTCCGTCAAAGTTATCTGTCTGCGGAATTGAAGAAAAGTTGAGGGGTTTTCGTTTGATGATGGACAAACACGATATAAGAGCCACGCATTTTGCATAGCATTGTAACAAAACCGCTAAATAACAATGATGATTTAAGGTTGCAGCTGGAATTATACAACATTCTTCGACCAGCGTCAACCGTCTGAGGAATGGCAATGCTTCTCTGTTCAGGCGCGGGTAACAAAGCGTGGAGGGGAAGAGGCACCAAAGCGTCTGCAGGGGTGACAATACTTGACTGGAGACCAGACGGGACCACAGGGTTCTTAAAAAAGCGTTTACTGATAATGTCGTCTACGTCACGGGAACTGGAAATGCAGAGTAACGAAGCATGGATTTGATGGACGAGGGGCAACATTTGCCTTTGTAAGAAGAGAGCTAACGAGAGAGAAATAATGGTGGGAATTTTTGCAGGTGTTCGAAAGGAGTACCATCTTACTAATGAGGAGACCCTGATCGCTACATAAAATGGGGGATTTCGGTTGTCTCAGGGAGTTGGAAGTTGGACTTCAGCTACTCCGGAGAGCTTTAGGTCTTCCTACGGATCGAGATTCGCACTGCTCCCGTCAGGGATTGCGAGTTCTGGTATATTTACGGTATCGACCCGGTCCTCGTGCTCATCTCGTAGGAGTTTACATAGAACTCCGGGACTTTATTGAATTTTCCAGCGGAGTGCAGTTTGGTTTCGCGAAAGTTAACTAATTACATCCAATTACTCGATCAGAGTTACAGTTCCTCCCTTCGAGGTCATTGTTGCGCAAGCAATCAAGCAGTGCTGTGAACTGAGTACTGAATGGTGTGGACAGTTCGGCAGCGTTGGTGTATCGTGATGATTTGAAAATAACTGTAACGTTTTTACTGTGTGGTGTCTTTTGTGTTCATGTTTTGTGCTTGTGTCAAATAAAGCAAGTATTTTAAATGGTGTGTCTGCTTGAACTGATTCAAAGTGCTAGAGCAGCTGGTAGCTTCTAAGAATCTTTACATAACAGTCATTTTAATTAATTATTTGCAAAAATAATCATTCTAATCTAGAAAATGTATATTGCAGTTGTATGTAAATAGAATCTAGCTGTAATAAAATTCGGAAAGACTACAAATTGTCTGCATTCGCCTCGAGTTTGCTCAGCCATAAAACCGCGACCATCGACCGTGACGTTACAGCATCCTCCAAACCAAAAATAAAAAGTGGCCACCACCATACTTTGCTTCGGATAGAACAACGTTAATTTGGAATATTATCGTCAGTATACCTCCCATGCATTAATTATACCCCTGAATACGCTCAGGGAGTCAATTTTAATTATTTTATCACCATACACCGGTGTGTTGGCTATACGAAAGAGCAAACACTGCGCACAATCGGAGGGAAAAAAGGATCCACCCAGCATTATTCCGCCGCTAATCATTGCTTCTTAAAACTAAAGACACTGTTTTACGGGAAATAAGATATACTAAACCGATTCTGAGGTTGAAATTCTCCCAAGACTTTTTAGACATGAAATCTATTAGTAGACGTTATTTCCTGAAAACTGGTATATTTTGTTTTAAGATAAAATGATTAGCGGCGAAATAATGTTGGGTGGATCCTTTTTTTCCGCGACTCTACATTTGAGGCTGTTGTCATTCTATCAAACTAAAGTTACATTTTTCTGCTTGCCGTCGTTTTCATATTTAAAACTTTTCCTCACCTTGTAGGTGTCAGAAAGCAGATCTCGAGAACTGTTGGGACATTGCTTCTCACCGTAGGCTTTTTGACATATGTCTAACTCCTAGAGCTGTAGGAAAAAGTTCTCGAGTGAAAATAAACAATTTTTATAGCGAATTTATGTTGAGGCCTTTTGTGGGGGACGATTTAAACGCACCTTTCAATAAAAGTTCTATACTGGTATTGGTCATCATTATAAACAGAATTTAAAAAAAAAAAATACTTACCTGTTATTTCAAAAAATGGCGCAGCAGTAAAAAATTCCATTTCTGATTTTGGAGGGTTACCCTGACGGAAAATCAGTAGCACAATGTGTTGAGTCCAAGTGGTTCCACATTTTGGGTAAGTGACAATGAAGACGTCATCGTCTCTCGGTTTGTACTGGACGGCAGAGCGAAAGGAATCAGCCGGGAACATGGCAGGAAGCTGGAATCCGTCCACAAACTGCGACGCAGGAATTTCCGCAGGCAAAAGTATTTCTCCCGACATGACTGATTTTTTGACCTGTTATGGAATAAAAAAAAATATTACTAGTCTATCATAGGATTATTAAACTCACTGCCTGAAACGAGTAATTTTGTGACAGAAGTTTCAGTAAAAATTCCACAACTGAATTATTTTTAATTCGAATTCCAATTACACATAATGATATAAACGAACTATGGCATTCTATTGTGATTGATTAGTTTTGCCAAACTGAGCGCCATGCACACCGCAGTAAAACAGAGACATGAAGCACAACTTGGCCGCGTGTTAACGAGAGCGTACTTACACATGAAATATATTTAAATATTGTACGCCAGTGCCGAAACAACTCTTCTCAATTTGAGTGCTCATTGAAAATTCCATCGAATGAGAAACCTCATTAACTTGTTGATTTTGGGTTGGTGTAGTAAGATTACACAATCAGTGGTTTCAGTTTGAATACAGATTATTTAAAATTTAAAAAAAGATTGTGATTCTTGGATACTAAAAGTTAGTTGCTACACGAACTAGTTTAGCTTAGGCATATTAATGTCCCGCTTTGAAGCAACACGAGGACTATTTTGGGACGGACCTCGCCATTTTGAACCGCAGTCTGATGACGAGGACTACATCTGAGCCGGCGCCAAACTTCCGCACCGCACCAGCACATTTAGCCCCTCCGTATGGTTTAGCATGCAAAAGGACCCATACAAGACGGATCTTCAGTGGAATCGGGTTTCGAACCTAGAACCTTTCGGCCCCAATGCTGACACCTTACCACTAGACCACTGTGGCCTGCTAAGGAGGTTTAAGAAGAAGTGAGCATTTAATAGAAGTAAAGATAGACGTATTTCCCATTATTGTGAGCGGATGATGTTTGGCAGCTCATAGAAAGGTTGGGGATTACAGCCTTTGTTGCTTCAAATCCCATAACTCCTATCATTCAAGTTCATAGAAAGGTTGCAATGGGCTGAAATATGGGAGAAAGACTTTCTTGCGAGTTGTTTGGCACATTCCGCCACTGTTTCTATGTTAAGGCCGTTTTGGATTACGTCATTTCTGATGTGCCAGGTGACATCTGCCATTAGGTGTTAGATTTTATTTTGGAGGACAGGAACTTTTTTTTGCGATTTTTGCCTGTAGAGCTCCAAATTGGTGAAGCAGTGAGTATTGCTTGATGAGATTGCTTACAAGTGGCTAAATAGTCGCTATCACTTATTATTCTTATCTTATCGTTAAAGAAACTTAAATAATTGCATCAGTGACCCCACGAATTTTAAGTTTTAAGCTCGCTAAGGAAAAGGCTAAACATTCGTCAAATGCTGTTAAAATGAAACAATTCGAACTATTTACACCAAAGGTAAAAAATTTTGTTTAATGAAAGTTAAAGAGTACTTATTAATTATCTTTCGAATTACTCATAGTTTCTACGGTCATATACGCACTACTAGACTTTATGATTGAATACACTCAAGAGTAAACACATCTTCAGTTACTTTCGTATTCATAGAGAAAGAAAGTTTTAGACACAACATTCCCCAGTTTTTAACATTATAATGTTTTTAGGCAAGCGTACTATCTTCAAATTGTGGGATGTGAAATCGCTCATTGAAAGAGGGGGAAAAAAAGGAAAAGATACTAGCACTGCAGTGAGTTCCCATAAGATAGAGAGAATGCCCTCCCATAGCCCTGTACTTGTAACCATTACAGTTATTGGAGGAGAAAATGAACGGAAAGACAGACATTCTTTCTATAAATTGCATGATTTAAAAATTGTAATGGATATTTCGCACAGAATGCAACAGCTGATGCAATCAAGCCAGACGAAGACAAGACAGACGAATCAAGCCTAAAACATTATCATTTTAAGGTTTTACGGACTAAGGGTAAAAAGTTGCGCAGTATAAAAATCGCAATGAATATTAGGCACAGAATTACTTTTACTCACTGTACTCTCTCTACACTCCATTTTACTCACTCTAGTTTCTTTCGGATTTTTATTTAGGATTTTTTCCCTCTTGAGTTTTCAAAATGTTTCTCGTTTTGCGGTTGGACAGAATTCAGACCACAAAGGGTATACTTTTATTTTAAAATCTTACCCTTGACAGACAATTTTGTCCATTTTAGAACTCCTATGGCGAGTGGTCTTTGAAAAAGTTCGTCATTCGAGTTTTGATCCATTCCTTCCATTTTGAATAATCTCTTTTATATTCTAAATTCTATTTTATGTGTTTTAAATATTAATTGTAATTTTTTGTTGATGCAATCACTTGATGCTGTTGCGTTGAGCATGCAAAAAGGTGTATTGTTATCGTTTTTTGTTTAAATCTTCTGTTTCTTATTTATACTTCTTTTACCTTTTAATTTATATTTCTATTATTTGTTTCTGTATTATATTAGAAGTAGCTGAATATGCGCCATTCTATATAATACAAAGAGTTTTTAATTATGTTTTAATTAATTTTTGACTAATTAATTTATAGTTAATATCTTTGTTAAATTTTGTTAATTATAACTGTTACGCACGGAATGTAACAGGTGATGCAATCAAGACAAGACAGACGAATCAAGCCTAAAACATTATCATGCTACGGTGTTTCACAGAGATTCGAAATTGAGCATTTTCTTACACAGCAATGATACTTCTTTGACTGTCTGTCTATCAATGTAAAAATTACTCGTCGCTTAAGTCTACGTTTATCTTCACAGATAATAAACGGCTTTGGTGCATTTCCTGTAGGCGATATTCGAAAGAATTTCCTTCAGTATAGACAGACTTAAAGGTAAATGGCATTACATATTCTTTGAAAGACTCCCTTGAGTAATAATTTGACTCCTGTTTCAGCGGCATAGACTTAGCGGGACACACACAACGTAGACTTTCTAGCGGGAACAGTAAGATTGCGATCTAACACTAAAATACTATTTCAGTACTTACATAATCAGTTAACCTCTATATTATTTATTATGAATCACTTTTCATCAATGTTGTTAATCTGTTAGCTCAATATAATTTAATGCGTATAGCTTTTCAGTGATTTTTTCAATCTGATATGCGTAATATTTCTATCTCTACTAATAATACAAGAGAATGTATGTAGTAGTTGTCGGTGTGTCCGTGGCAGACACAGGACCTAGAGCTACGAAATGTGGCACAAACATATTTTGGAGGATGAGAATTTGCACTTCGAAGCTATTTTTTAAAAAAATTAATTAGTTAAGAATTAAGCGGAAGACTGTTGACATTCCAAAAATATTATAACAGAAAAGTTACAGCACCATCTGAAAAATCCATAAAATGATCTTTTATCAATTAATTTCGAATAAAGTTATTTTCTGTAATTTTAATAATTAAAAAAATTATTAGGTATATTTTACATCAATATTTTTCATTGTTGTAGTGAAATTAAAATCGTTCTCATCGTTGCTATAAATATTTTATGCTGGGTTTTTCTTCCATTGTTGATAATCAAGTTATGAAGATTTGTCCTACTTTTTTCATATTCAGTATTGTGAGGTTCACACTCTTTTAATGAATTTTTTTTGGTATTAACAAAGTAAGACTTAACTTCAAAGGTAAGCAATGATGGAATTATTTTCCTTTTTGTATGTTTCTAAACACTACTGCTCTTTTCTATAATATAATATCATTACACTTTACACTAAAATATATCATTACACTTTACATTTAAAATATATCATTACACTTTACATTTAAAATATATCATTACACTTTACACTAAGAATATACCATTACACTTTACGCTAAAAATATATCATTACACTTTACACTAAAAATATATCATTACACTTTACACTAAAAATATCTCACTACACTTTAAACTTGAAGTTTTGCTTTCTTATTGTTGTGCATTAAATATTTTATTGGATCAGTAAATAAAAATTATGAAAATATTACACAAAAAACTCCGATGCTGAATAATTTCACTTATTATCCTTGTATATTTTATGAACATGTTTCGATTCAGCAATAATTTATTGGGCTAGTTGAATTTTAATCATTTCCCGTTTCGAGATTAAAGTTCATATTTTAAGTGTGATGACAGATAGAGAGAATTGGGCAGGTGCATAGGAAGGTTTGGTAACATCGGAAAATATCATTAAATTTGAAATGTCATTAAAAATATTTATTGATGCGAAATTATAGCTGCACTCAAGAACAGAAATACCATTCCAACATGGATAGCGAAATTTTTAAATTGGTGTAAAAATAAATTTTGTGCGATAATTCTTTCGGAAGTTATTGGCGAAAAAATGGTCAAAAATGACGGAATTCGACTTAGTATTAAATAATGAAAATTTGAATTACAATTTGAAAAAAATGGATCCATGCTGCAGATTAAAAAGTATACCTGGTAGCTCTTATGTTCATTAATCTGTTCTGTAGATCTCCAACAGATAAATACACATTCTCCTTTATTATTAATTAGAGATATAACCAGTTTTTATTGATATTCTCAGACTGGTAACTTACTATAATTTAGAGCGAATCACTTTTCATAGATATTATTAATCTGATAAGCTCAAGAGAGCTATTGAGATAAGAATCAGATATTGTTGATGTTACAAATTTCCCTTTTTTTTATCATGGTTTGTTAACATCAGAAAATTTCATTATTCAAAATTTAAATTTCATTAAAAATTTCATTTATGTAGAAATTATAGTAGCAACAAAGGACAGAAGTACTTTTCCAACATGGATTAAAACTTACAAAGAGATAAACAAAACATTTATTTACTTTTGTCCTAAAGCCGAGATTAGTTTTCGTAGGCGATACTCCGAAGAGCTTGAAACTGTTGTAACAAATATGATACTTCCGTTCTATTTTATTTCCTTTTTCATCTTATCTTATGAAAGTTAATCTGCTGGTTTCTGAGGTCAAATGACGTCCTTCAATTTTTCGTCATGTTCTTTATCGCTTCTAAAGTAATAATATTACAGAAAGATTGTTTGAGTTTAAGTTATCTATAACAGATAAAGAGTGTCTATTGTTATTTTTTTAACTCGTGCAACAAAGTAAACCAATTAAGAGGCTGATGCAAAAGAAACAAAAAATGTTACTGATGCAAAATTTGCAATAAATTTTGCATCAACGTTAAAATTTTAAAAGACTGACGCAAATGATACAGGAAATGTTAAAATTTAGAGACTGATGTAGCTGATACAAGAAATCTTATTATTATAAGAGACTAGTAATCTGGTAAGTTACTAGTTATCTAGTAAGATTTTTTAAATAATTATATACTTTTTAGTTACATTTTTCTTTAAAATTCTTAAAATTATTCTTAATAAAATCAAAGAAGAGAACTTCATTATTGATAATAACGCTAAAATTTTGAATTTTCTTAAAGAAAATAAAATACATAACATAAATACTTTTGATTTCGAAAATCTTTTTACTAGCCTCCCACATAATAAATTAATTGAAGCCTGCTCAAACGTATATGATTTATACCTTGATACTGATTTAATAGATAAAAATAAATGGTTAAAAATTTGCAGAGTTAATATTTGTGAAAATTATCTCTTTAGTGGAATTAACTATTATAAGCAGTTTCTGGGAATTCCTATGGGTTGTTGTTTTTCTAGTGCATTAGGTAATATATTTCTTCACTCATTTGAAAAAGAATTTATAAAAATGAACTTGTATTTGGTTATCGTTACATTGATGAACTTTCAATGTTTAATTATAACAATTTTAACTCCATTTATAATTGCTATCCAGAAGAGCTTAAATTAAATAAAACTAATACTGAATTGAATAAGTGCAATTTTTTGGATCTGGAAATTGAAATTTTAAATTCAGGTATCTCTATTGGCATTTTCAATAAAGAAAAGAATTTAAATTTAAGGCTATTACACTTTGCGATTTTCAGACAAATCTTCACTATAAAATTTTTAAAAATTCCATTTTTTTCTCAAATTAATAGAATAAAAAACATTTTCAATAACCATTCAACTTTTGTTAAAGCTTTAGATAATTTAAAAAATAGTTTAAAAGATAACTTATTTAAAAAAGTTTGATGTACTTTTTGTTCTTCTGGTAATTGGTTAGATTTTTTCTACATAGATGGAGCTAGGTATGCTAGCCTCTATAATTTTTCTTCCTTTGCTCTCGTGTTTTGTCGTCGGCGTCATTTTTCTTGCTTCTTTCTCCGGCAGAGGGTGAATATCTTACGTTTTCTAGTATCTATTGGATTTGGTATTAAGTACTTTATTATGTTTTTTCTATTTTAAAAAGGATTATTTCCTATATTTCGGTTAATGGATAAACTCAGGCCACAAGGGGTATAATTTTGATTATGTCTTACCCTTGACAGAAAATTTATCCATATTAGAACTACAGTGGCGTGTGGTCTTTGATAAAGGTCGCCATTCGAGTTCTCTTCCATTTCTTCCATATTCAGTGTACTTTCTTTTATTTTCTAATCTTTTATGTTTTTAATTATCTTAATTATTAGAGAATTTTTGCTGTTTAATTCTATAGTGATTTGTTTATTAAATGTAGAAAAATTTAGTTGATGCAATTTAGTTATAGCTATTATCTTTAACAGAAATGTTGACTCAATTTAACTCCTGTATATTAGTTCATTTTAAAAATGTTGGCGTATTTTATGAACACAGAAACTAAACAAGAACAATTTTTATTTATTAAAATACTTTTTATATAATTATTGAATTTTTTAAGAAATTGTATTAGTAGATAGCCCATCATGTGCAAGTTGAAACATGAGGACCTTTGTACGATATCTCCATGATGTTCTATATTCAGAATGCCATATAATATCTTGGAAGATATCGTAACAATATTTCAGAGCTTTTTGTACTGTTAGGGGTTCTAGGAAACGTTCTTGAAGCAGTTGTCAAACATGACATTTCTTTTTGACTTCGTAATTAATTTTTAAAAAAACTTCGATAACAACTCTGGTGCTGAACCTTTTTCCAGAGGTTCATTTGACCCAAACATGGAGTCGATTTGACTCGTAGGATTTCAAAAACCTATCGGTTGAGCTGCAGATGGTAGACCTATATGGGCAGTGCTCAGGTCGGATTAAGCTTGTTGGGGACCCCAGGCGCAGAATTTCTTGGGGGTCCTCTGAAAGCATTACAAATATATACTTATACAAATATTTACAAATATACAAATATGTTACTTATACATATATGTTAAATGTACAAATATGTATAAGTAACATATTTGTACATTTAACATTATAATGAATAGCGTTATAATGAATAGCAACATTATAATTATAATGTTATAATTATAATTAACATTATAACATTATAATGAATAGCAACATTAAATGTACAAATATGTACATTTAATGTTGCTATTCATTAGGTTTTAAAATAACATAGTTTTGCATACTTTTAATGGCGATAACTATATTTTATTTGCAGTTCAGTGAGCTCATAAAATTGGCATGTTGTTCGATGAAATGCTTACTATAAAATATTAATCTAAATTAAAATGATGTCTTAAATAAAATTTACCTTACCGATTATAAAACTTTATAAAATGAGCCATTTCATTAGACAGAGTTGTGTTTTCCAAAGGACGAGAATTCGTTTTCATACCATTATGTAAAGAACAGCAATGGATTCCCCCTCCTGAAAACAACTAAATATTTTTCGAGGCTTACTTCTTTGCTGTGCTGGGGATCGAGTTTCACACAGCTTTGAATAGCCTCGCATCTTTGATAGCAATAAACTTTCCCACAAACCAGTATCGTCAAAAACTTTCATCCTTTAACGAACTTTCCCATGTTCAGGTGTGTGCTTGGGTGGCCAGATTAAAATAAAAGACAGTAGGGTACCACAGTGATGAGTGTTGTCAAATGGCCCTTAAAAGCCGTTTAACAATAGTGTGAGGAGGAAATAAATAGAAATCGGGAGTCGCTAGTTTCCCATTTCCACCACGGTAACTATTCGAAATTGCTAACTGAATGCAATTGGTTCTCTGGAAATGAAAAAAAACACCTTTTCCTAATTAAACTCATCTATTAGCACTAATGACAAATGAATTATTTGATAATTTTTGAAAACGAAATCTCACAATTCAGTCTAATCATCGAAATGTCAGCTTCGTGAAAAGATTTTTTAATAACGAATGGGTTCCTTTATTAGACCCGGAAGTTCTGATGGGGTGGTATTTCTCCATCTGGAATTAAATAAACACTTATCTATCTGAATTAGGGCTTTTTTAAATATCGTGATAAATTTCGATTTTAGGTTCTCTGGACGACTCTCTTAGGTTTAGTTAAGTCATAAAGCTTAGAATCTCATAATCTTAGACCGATCACCGACAACCGCTTCCTCGAGTCGTCTGTTGGTTGGCGGATTACCGAAAGAGTATTAATGAACATATAAATATTTGCCAATGGATTGATTTCCTGCAAAAACTATTCTAATTAAAAATTTTGTCTGCAAACGGCGTCCTTTTTTGTAGCCAAAAATATTTATCTTTAGTCGGCAGTTCTGTGGCTTCCGAAAGATTAGTATCTACGTTGAATGATGTTGGTTCCGACGAGAGATGTCGACTCACGGATCAACACATTGCTGAAAGAGTCTTTATGAGCAGATTAGACGATAAACATTGACCAATGAATTAATTTCTTGTGAAAACATTGTTAATAAAAAATTTTGTCTATAATACTTACTTATTGCAAAAATTACTCATTTATTGTTATTACGTATTGTATTAATAAATTATTTATAATCATCACTTATTACATTAATTAATTATTGTATTAAAACTTAATTAGTGTATATTATTATTAATAATAAATTCTGTCCACGAACGTTGCTTTAAAAAAACAACCCAAAACCGTTTTTTTCAAAAACCGGTTATTTTGAGCTGTTTAAACCGCCAGGTTAAACCGGAGGTAAAGAACCGATTTAACTGAAAACCGGTTGTTTTTTTTTGGAAAAACCGCCATCCCTAGTCTGTAGGCGGCATTGTCAAAAGGAAGGGTTTTTACCTCTCCTTGCAACGGCAAGTTGAAATTGGGATGAAGTTCAAATGGTTCCACTTTGCCAATTTAAGGTTAACGAGTTGCTTCCTGTAACAGCTTCAGTTACGGCGACCTCTAAGTAGAAAGCTCTCCTCCAAAGATCAACAATGAGCCTCTAAGAAAGGACCTTAACCGGAAGTTCCTCTTAAAAATTATGTCTCGGAACCGAGAACGCAGCACTAAACCACTTTCTCGTCTTTGTCGGTCTCATCTTATCCAAACGGCTAATGGGCTGTAGTCCAAGGGAGCCTGCAAATTTACTATACTGATTTTATTCAATTTTAAAACAAAGAATTTATTTCAATATAATTTTAAACATGGGTGCCGATTTATTAAACTTTAAGGCGTAAATCAGAGAACAGGTTACTTTTTTCTTCTTCTTTTTTTGGTTCCTCAGTTACTTTATTAGGTAAGTATCTTTTTTGTGAGGCTGGGGGGTTAACACAGCCCTGATCCTCATACTTAAGGTTTCACTACAACGGGTAATACAGGGCGGTCCAAAAGTCCTTAAATATAAAATGAAGAAATTGTAGTAGAGGAGTACAGTTTGTACTAAAATTATTATCATCATGAAAATTGTTTATCCTACTTCTAATAACAAAAGAATAGTTTTTAAATTTGCCGATAGAAGGCGCTGTTATTGAGTTTTAGTTTAGCTTAGTTATATTAATGTCACATTTATAAAGCAATTCAAGGGTTATTTTGGAACGAACCTCGTAATTTAGAACCGCAGTCAGATGAGGAGGACGACACCCGAGCTGGCACCCCCTCTCCAAACTTCCGCACTACGTTCTCAGATACGCCCGCTACTTCCGCACATGTGCAGTGGGGCGTTCGACCCCACTCTGTATGATTTAAAGTGCAAAAGGTACATGGTGGATCTACAATGGAATCGGGTTCCGAACCTAGAACCCTCCGGAAAAAGCTGAGACCACCAGGGCTCTGCCCGTTACCTAGAATACAACAAAGTCCGAAAAGGTTTATTGCGTAAGATGGCACTTTGACACCAAATCGATCACTACAGTCCAAAGGAAATTTTGTGCAAAGCACGAAAAAAGAAACTTGAAAAAAAAAATCAAAAATAATGAAAATAACCGAAAAAAATCCATCTACTGTTCAGCAACGGATTCCGAGACTACCACTTTTGGACGATTTTGCACCGGAAAGGGGTGTCAGGCAATGAGTCATATGAGCGCATTTCCGGAGTTCTTTGTTAGATCACGCTCAGTAAAATGTAAACATCACCCTTCTGTTCTTCACTCTGCCCCTATTTTGATGAAAATAACTCTGCCCGGCGCATGCGCAAAAGCGCGGAGTGTTTCCGAATCAGTTGCTAAACAATGAAAACAACATTTTAATTGGCATATGAGATTTCTAGAAATTGGAACCATTTGTCAGTCACATCTACAGAAAATGTTACACGTATTGAAAAATCATTTGTTTCCAATCCAACAACATCAATACTCCGTGCACAACTTCCATGAAGGTCTAATTATCATTTTTTTCAGCTCAGATGCATGGCGACGAATAAAAACCACACATTTTCCATCTTATTTTAAGTATATAATAATAATTTACACGTCCCTTTTGTTTTGATGCTTTCTTTATCTTAATCTGTTAAGATACTGTTCAGATAATATTATCACGATTAATCTCTGGTAGTTGGAAGCGAGTTTCTTTTCACTTTGACAGTAAAATATTTCTGATTTTCAGCAGGAGTGTTCCCTATCTATCTTTATTTTGAATTTTTTGTAGCTTAGGTTTTACATCATGATATTTCCTTCCTGAATTCTTATTGTGCTAGGCATTCCGAAGGTTAAATTGTCTTGCAAATTTGATCAAGTCTTCGACAGGAAGAGTAAGATCGGCAGCAACTAGCAACTGCAGTGCAGGAATATCCCTACGGCACAGTTGATTACGTACTTTTTGTAATATTTTCTTCCACAAATACTTTTGCATTAGTGTTTTCTATCAACCCTTAATGATTATCCCTTGAATTCTGACTTTGCCTGGGTAACTAATATTCAAAGACTTCTGATTAGTACTCCATGCGTGTTGCTGACCCCTCTTATGTGGATTCGGAATTCCTCATCTATGTTCGTACCATCCCATGAGGTGATTGTTCGCACCAACTACTAGTTTGACTCCTTTCATAACTTAGAGCAACCCTTGGATGCCGCCATCCGCTATATTGCATCTCTGTCGGAGTCAGTTGAAGTTGTTTGGGTTTTCATGTATGCATGTGGTATGAGCATCGCAGCTCCCCCATGTATTATCACATCATGTTTCATATCTACTCTACCACATGAGTAACGAATGGATAAGGTGTAACATCAGTTTCTACGTATTCAACGAGAAACGCATTTAGTTCATGTGTGACATCGCAGTCACCATACCAGCTCTTGCATGAGCATACTCAACTTGCCAACAGGCAGCATCTTCCAAAATCAAATCTGTATATATTGGAACATCCTATATATATTGTAAATAAACTATATATTTAAATAATCAATACAGTCAGCTCAATTCGACGAATAAACGCAAACATAATTTTGGTCCGTCGAGCCGGAGTTTGCATAGTCGAACCTTTTAGTTCATCATGACTACAAAAGAGCAAATAGTAGTCATAAATCGTAAAAGAGGATCTTTAAAATCCTCTATCACAAAACTGGCAACTTTCGTCACTTCAGCAAACAGTAAAGATAGAATTTTGTGCGAAACGAAACTTCACACAAACGAATTTTCACAAGATTAAAGTTAAGCTTGGTGAAGTCAAGAATGAATATTTTCAGATAGTTGAAGATAAAGATCCGGAAGCCTTGGAAATCTCGGTAATTGAGTTAGAAGAGGAATGCGGAAGACTAGAGGTAAGCTTGAAAACAATTTTGACCTCTAGTAATAAGATTGCTGTACCTACGAATAAGGATGGAAATAATTCTGAATCATTGTCTGAAAGTGTTCATATAAGATTACTTGAAATTCCTCTGCCCAAGTTTTCTGGTCAATACCAAGACTGGCAGAATTTTAGAATGCAATTTGAAAATATCATTGATTCAAATGATAAATTGACTGACAATCGAAAATTATTTTACTTGAAATTTACTCTTAGCGGCGTAGCCGCAGAAATTATTACTTTAGATGATTCATATAGTTCATTATGTAAAGCATTAACAGACTGCTTTGATAACAAACGGTTGATTTGTAACAGTTACTTTAACGAAATTATTTTATTAGATATGCCTATTCAAGATTCCGCAAAAAGTTTAAGGCAGTTTGTTGACAGTTGTCAAAAGCACATTCGTGCTCTTAAAAATAATTGGTTTAGAGCTTAATGAGTTTGCAGAAACATTGTTAATCAATATCATGATTAAAAAGTTTAATCACTCATGGAAAACATCCAAAGTAATGTCACTTCAAAACCGAAACTTCAATCGGATATGCATAGAAAATCACATTCATTCTTCGATAAAGGTGATTCTAAAAACGTGTGCATTGCATGTAAAAATCATCCACATCCTATATTTAAATAATGGAGCCAGCAAAATTATACCCTTTGTCAGACAATCTCATTAAAAACACCATTGTACTAATTGACGAACATCTAATACCTTAAAGATTCCTGCCAGTGTTTTAGTGATGAAAGTGTAATATCATAAAAAGCAAGCCTGTTGCATATTAAATCCTGAATTAAAAGTAAAAGAAATAAAAGTAAATCAAATGCAACCATGTCAGCTTTAAAATCAACAAAAACGAAAACTGCAAGTCAATTCTGAAACTTTTACGGCGGTTTAACCGTTGGAACAGCGCAAAAGTTGTTTATTTTTTTTTTTGCCGTGTCATGTTTGCTTTCACACTTGACGATTTAAAACCAGTATTTGAGTGCGGTTTCTAATTTATAGCTGTTGCGAATTTGGATCCGGAAGTAAATAGCAGCAATATGGTCCACACCCCTTCAATCAAGAAAACAGGGCCTTCATTGGCCAAAACCACCGGACTGAACTTAACTGAAAGAGGCTTTCCTTCCGCCACAGAGGTTTTGTTTACCTTGCTCTCTTGGTTTTTTGTGACCTTTTACGCGTTTTTGTAATCCCCTTTTGTAAATAAAGGTAATCATGTAAACTTAATCATTATTAAATATTTTCGTCTTAAGATTTACTCCCTGACTTCATACCTTACATAATAAAAGAGATTTCCAGATTGAATTAAAGCCACTCACTATGATACAATCCGACCAAACAAAAGATGACGTTAGTTACCTATAATTTAAAATCTTTTGATCGTAATAATAATCGTCTCACTTTTGGAAGAACAACGCAGATAGACTCGAATATCTGTAGCATCTTTTGATGAATTCCACAACCAGAATAAAAAAATTATACGCGCGGCCAAAATACTAACATTTAGATTTCATTCAATGAAACAAAAAATGGTAGCTGTAACATTAACTGTGTTGACTATTCTGCAAATCACTTAGAGTGAGGGTGAAACGTCTCCCTCTGCTGTGAGACAGAAAGTTTGGAGGGGTGCCAGGCTCAGGAGTGTCGTCCAATGTGACCACGTTTCTAAAAGGCCACAGGTCCGTCTAAGAACCACTCTGTGTTGCTTCAAAACAGGACGTTAATATAACTAAACAGAAATCGCAAGTAACTGACACTTATTTAAATCTTATATATTAAAAATAAATGAAAGTCAGTGTAATAATTTAAGACATTGCAAAATGTATATATTAATAATATACAGTAAATCGATTATAGTATGAGTTGTGGAACATGGATTTCATTTTGCAGCGCAGGTTTTAAAAAACTAATCAACCCATTGACAATTTTAGAAAATTCCTTCGAAATATCGCAGCTTTAAAACCATTAACATGAGTAAAAATAATTTAATTAAATTTATCAAAATTTAATTATTTATGACATTTAAATAGTATACCTTTTTTTGAAAAGTTATATACAAATACCACGCATTGAAAAAAACTAAAACACTATACTTTGATTTAAATTTTTTCATTGTGTTTGTATATAAAATAGCAGGAAATTCTGTGTTTGAGAACATTTTTTAAAAATCCTGCTGTGAAATATTTAAGTATAAATCTTTCACCAAACAACTTCTCTTTATATTGAGATGGGTTTTGACTATATCATGTGCAATATCCGATATTCATGATTTAATTTTCAAATAAATCATAAAACAAATCAGAACTTAGTAGAATCTCCATAAGAGTTCAAAATACTGAAGAATTCTATAAGACAGTCAGGAATTACTTGAAAGGTAAAAGTTTCTTGAGCGACTTCAAGAAATAAAATATGTTACTATCTTAGAATAGTCATAGATTATTAGACACTCTTCCAGATTTTTGTTAATTTACATGAAATAATTATATATTCTGGTTTATTACCTTATACATGGCTGTCTTATCCAAAGGGCAAATTAGGCAGAAGAACAGGGCGCTATTGATCCAAGGAATCATAAAAACTTTCTATACTGATTTTGAACCCAAAAAAATTATTTAATTGTAATTTTAAATATGTTATACAATTTTATATGTTATAATATGGTATTGACCCTAGTTAATAAAATAACCTAGGAGAATATAATGTTATCAAAACATTATAATGCTCCTGAATTATTTTTTTAGCTAAGTATTTTATTTGGGCCACCCAGTTTCCTAGTTAGGGTGCTTTTGGAGCGGCAAACACTTTAAAATCTTAAGACGGCCCTGATCTTACACAAAATTCGTTAGCATTGGCATTTTCGAAATAAAATAAAATAGCTAAATTTTAAATAGGAAAAAATAACGAAAACATTAAAAAAATTACACAGTCAACACTCAAATTAAATGAAAGTGCGTTCTATAATAACAATGAAATCATTTCAAAACAACAAAGACATTAGTAAAATTAAATTTTGAAGCATTCTATAAAAATAATGGAATCATTAATTAACTGCAAAAGCTTCGAGAAGGCAAAAAGAACAAGTGACCTTGTGAAGGTGACGGACGGCAGCCGGATGAACTTCGCGCAGTGTGAAAGCGTCAGCATATTTTCATTCATTACTACTAAGACGAAATCGTAACGGCGCCGTTCTATTCAGTCGCGCACGCGGCTGGGTTAGGCCCCTTTTACATTATACGGTTCAATCGTTACGGCAAGAATGCATTAGACCGCTTCTTAGGTGGTAAACTGAATTTCCCAGATAGAATTTAGGTGGTAGAAGAAAAGAGTGGGAGCTTTCACACTAGCCGATCGCGGTTTGAGTCCGTTAGTTGGGAACATGAAAAAGCTTTATTCCGAATTCATGGAAGAATATGAAACCCTAGGTCACATGGAAAGGGTTGTTGAGGATGAATTGCCCAGTGATAATTATTATTTACCACACCATGGAGTTCACAAATCAGGGTCCACAACTACCCCTCTGAGAGTAGTGTTTAATGCTAGCTCCCCCAGTTCAAATGGAGTTTCATTAAATGACATCTTGTTAAAAGGCGATGTTATTGAAGATATTTTTGAATTAATGCTTAGATTCAGGCAACACAAATTCGCATTTACATTTGATGTTCAGAAGATGTTTCGACAAATTCTTGTCGCTCCTCATCAAAGAGACTATTTACGCATTTTATGGTTCGAAGGTAAATTCATTTTGTAATAAGGTAAAATATTTTGGTAATTTCATTTTTAAGGTTGACTGTAAACATGTGCTTAACCCCACAAAAAGAAATGTACTCTCTGTGATCGCAAGGCTTTATGACCCATTAGGTTTACTTGGTCCAGTTATCTGCAAGATGAAGATTTTTGAAGAAAATTCTTCACACACACAGATCTTCACACTTGTCGACAGCTCTCAGAAATAAGTGCTGCATTGTTTCTCCGATTCATCACAGGCCGCATATGGCGCGGTTATTTATCTTCAGTGTGTGAGGCCCGATGATACTTCAACAGCAAAGCTTGCGGCCAGCAAGTCCCGAGTCTCCCCTCTTAAAACCGTATCCATTCCAAGACTGGAACTTTGTGGTTGTCTTCTTGCAGCTCAGCTAAAAGCCGAGGTTGAGCAGGCTTTGAACCTTCAAATAGACAGCATCTTGATGTATACAGATTCTACCATTTCGTTAGCCTGGATTCAGACATCACCTCACCGTCTCAAAACTTTTGTGGCTAACAGAGTTGTTAAGATTCAACGGTTGACACAAAATAGTGAATGGCAGCATGTTCCATCTAATCTTAACCCTGCAGATGTGCTCTCGAGAGGACTTGTTCCTGAGCAGCTAATTGAGCACAACCTGTGGTGGAATGGCCCACCATTCCTTCAAGAACCATCTATTAATTTTATATTCTTAGATTTATAGGTAACTGTAGAAATCAGAAAGAGAGGTCTTCTTTCAGCCGCCGAAATTCAAGAAGGTGAGTATCGTCTTATCTCCTTGGTGCAGCAAGTGGCTCTTGCCGAGGACTTTGCCAATTTAAGTAACCAAAAACAGGTAACCTCTGCTAGTAAATTAAAGTATTTGTCACCATTGTTGGATACTTCATCAAATGTAATTAGAGTTGGTGGCAGGTTGCACAATTCTGATTTGTCTTATAATGTTAAACATCCTATTGCATTGCCAAAAGGCCATGCTGTTTCGAATTTAGTAATGCAAGATATTCATATTAGAAATGTCGGAGCACAAACGCTCTTGCGTTTAACTAGGCAAAACTTTTGGCCAATTGGTGGAAGAAATCTAGCTCGAAGCATTGTACATAATTGTGTTATTTGTTCAAGGTATAATCCACAATTCTTATCTCAAAAAATGGGTGATTTACCTGAAGAACGTTGTACACCTTCGCTACCCTTTAATATTACAGGTGTAGATTTCTGTGGTCCTTTCTATATTAAAAACAAATTTCAAAGAAAGGGACCTCTTCAAAAAATTTATGTTTCAATCTTTATATGTTATGTTACTCGTGCAGTTCACTTTGAAATCGTTTCAGACTTAACATCCGACTCCTTTATAGCTGCCCTTAAAAGATTTATGGCACGAAGAGGTAAAATCTCTATTTCTATATCAAAAACTATTTTTACAGATAATGGTCGTAATTTCGTTGGTGCCTATAATGAATTGAAACGCTTATTTAAGCTTGTTAGCAATCCAGATAACATTTTGGCTCATTATTTTGGATCTGAGAAAATTCATTTTGGAACTTTCAAATCAAATCGAAGGCATTTTAAACTCCCGTCCATTAATACCTCTTTCGTCAGACGCAAATGATTTACAAGCTTTAAGTCCGGCACATTTTTTAGTCGGTAGACCCATTTCGGCTGTTGTTGAGCCAAATTTAACCGAGTTTTCGGATAATGCTCTGAAACGATGGCAAAGAGTTACTAAAATAACCCAATATGTATGGTTTAGATATTGGGTTATATCTAAACCATACATATTGGGTTATTTTAGTGAGACTATCTTAATCATTTACAGCAGAAAAATAAGTGGTATTTTCAAAAGGACAATATTAACATTGGCACCCTGGTCATTGTCAAAGAAGATAATGTTCCTCTAAATTTTTGGTTGTTAGGACGAATTGTTAAAGTATTTTATGGTAAAGATAAAGTGATTCGTGTTTGCCTTGTTAAAACGGCAAAAGGAACTTTCAAACGTCCAATAACTAAACTGGCTATTTTGCCAATTGATAATTAAAAAAAAGTGTTTCTTTTCATATATTTAATCTGCATAATTATTCTTCTGCATATTAGCTGTATTTCTTATTATTATATGTATTTTTACCTAAAATACAATAAAAACACTAAATAATTATAAATACACTTACAATTAATAATTATAAAAACACAATTACACTTATAATTAATAAAAACACTTTTTTT
>BGPR01012602.1:19154-40986 GCA_013235015.1 Araneus ventricosus | reverse complement strand
TCGTTTGTGCTCTCGAAAGGAGCGATTACGTCAGTTTGTCCTTGAGACGGCAAGAGTGAAACCTAGCAGTGTGCGATAGATGCGTTTTAATCGGTACGCATCTCTTCGAATTCTTTACCTAGATATTTTTCAATCACTATAATGAAAAAGCTTCTGATAGTCATTGGATTCTGGATAACAGTAGGTTCGAATTTTTTTAGGCACGCGGGGGAAGGAGAAATGACAACTTTTGGGGGAAGTATACGAGAAAGTATAGGGGAGAACACTCCCGCTGGTTCTTTATGACTTTTAGAACTATTATTACTATATAATTTTACTATTTTTCAATAATTTTTTGATATGACATTTTTCAACTGGCCTACAGTGAACTGTCAAACGAAAGATACGAATCCCGATAAGAATAAACGTTCCAGGATAAGAATGATTTCTCTCCCTTTTCATCCGACTGTATTAGTCAGAATGCCTGTAGCGGGAGCTATGTTTGTCTCTGCACAGCATATATAAGAACCACTTTCTCTTTTTTTCATTCGTTTCTTTTCATGAATTCTTTTATGAACACTTCCAAAGAAAAACATAAAATATTATTTCTTCTTTTTTTTGAGAGAGAGAGAGAAAAAAAGAGGACATCACATTACAGATCTTTTAAAAGAAAGAAAGTAAAAGTGTTTATGTCTGTAATTTCGTAATTGTTTGAAGTACATATTGACACAGCAATAAAATTTAAATACTGACATTTAACAAATATTTCAATGTCAAACCTAAGGGATAGAAAAAAGTTTTCAAAAAACATTTAGAACGATGCAGCATATTAGATTTGGATGCGAGTTACTTAAACAACATCGAAACTAAGAGCAGTGCATTTGTGATATTTTTATCACGTTTTGGAAACTAAACCATCTCTTATGAGTATCAGTTTTTTTTATATTAATGAATTTTTTTTACTGTTAGACATTTACTATGAGTGTGAAAGGACTCTTCATTTATTACAATCACACTGAAAAATATTAAAATTGTTAAACAATTGTAATTAACAGGAGTTGATATATTTCGCTCGATCATTTCATTCTGCACCGGCAAGAACAGAATTTCTTTTTTTGTTTGCAAAGTCGTGTATGTGGGTGTTTTTTTTTTAAATTTTCAATTAAATTTTGGTTAAATGAAAGAGTATTATGCATATGTCAATCTAGTGGGATTCCTTTTCATGAAGGATAGTCATTTTCTTATAACGAATAAGTGGGAAATGAGTGCTTTAATCAAATTTTCAAATTTGGCCCACAAATTCAGACCTCAGCTAATACTGCGAGACTACTTTGATCCTACTTATTGGAAAAACTTACTTATTTTTCAGTTTAGTACTATTTTTTTCAGATTAAATATTAAGCAAGACTGGTAAACTAATTTTATAATAAAACCAGCGGGAGTGGTCTCCCCTAAACTTTCTCGTATACTTCCCAAAAAAGGTGTCATTTTCCCTCTAACTAGGGTTGCCATACGTCCCGTATACTATTTGTCCCGTTTGCTTCCTAAACTCGGAATCATTATAATTTTAAAATGACCTGCTCCCATTTTTATGATTATGTGTAAAAGGAAAATGATAACAATTAAAAAAAATGCTTAAGTTCTTAATTTTTAAGCGCGCTGAGGTATCACAACTTTATTTAAAGTTTTTGAGAAAGAAATCTTACTACAATTATCACGCATACCTTCCATCTGGAGAATGTCAGAACGAAGTTTCGGGTTCAGGGGGTTGCCATAATTTCCGAAGCTACAATTTCGTAGACCGCCAAGGTCAAAAGCCAACTATACTAACTTGAGTAAAATAAGCGAAACGCTCGCCAACACAGAGTCGCAATGCGCATTTTGAACCACATGTGCAATTTGAACAACTTTTTTCAACGGATTGAAGCGCAATTTGAGCACATATCTATAATTAGTATTAGAAAACTTCATATCAATTATAATTTTTATTTTTTTAAATTTAATTATATAATTTTTACAAGTATGCGATTACACAGACCGACAGACAGTCAACCCTTCGACGGATTTGGCCCAAAATTTGATACGAACTGACATTCATGATGATAAAACTGTGTACCAAATGTTATTCATCTAGCTATTCAAGTTTTTGAGTTATAGTGTTCGCATGACCGCGGACAGACAGACTTCCCGTTGATGGATTTTGTCCAAAATTTGATAGAAACCTACAAATTATGTGTTAAGTTCACATACCAAATTTCATCCTCGTAGCTCTAATAGTTTTCGAATTATCGTGTTCACAGACAGACAGACAGATATAATTCCAAAATTGTGTTTTTCGGACTCAGGGAGGTGTAAAACGTGGAGATTCGTCAAAATCTCGAGTTTGAATTTTTTGACGATTACAATACTTTCTCTTTCTATACTTCGTATACGAGAAAGTAAAAATTAATGCGGATTGATTTTTTCATCTTTATGCCATCTTTTGAAAATCGTGATATTCTTTTACGTTTCAAATAAAGAACACAATTATGTAATTGGAAATGAACCGCCATTTTGTGGATTTCCTGTTCGCTATTGCAAATGGTACCCATGTGTATGTAGTCTACTTCACAAAATTGACTAAAGCAGATCCGTTGCAATGTAATAATTAATTTTGGGGAAAAAAGCAGCATTAGAATTTTTTTGTTACATTTTACGAAAACAATTGTGTCTCAAAACGCGTATTTTGGAATTCGCCTGCATAACTTCGCCCAACTGTATTGCATTCACTTCTGTATTTTTTACAAGCCATTCATCGTAATACAGTCGGACCTCTGTTTAACGAAGTCGCTAAATCCCGAAAAAAAGTTCGTTATATGGAAAATTCGTTAAATAGAGATTCACCTTTTAAAATACTTTAAACTACACAAAACGGATTTTAAATTCATAAACACTAAATATTATTAAAAAAGTAATTAATCGCACCTTTATTTTGTAAATTAATATCTATTTGTTTTATATTTTACCCATCAAAAAGAAATCTGCGAGGAAAACAAGAATAAAACAAAGCATTGTCCGGGAATACACTGTATTTTCAATTTAAAAGAATAATTTTATATTAAAATTAATGAATTTTAGTATTTCATCATACGAAGGTTTGTTGATTTCTGCATCATGATCATTTCCATCTTCATCATCTTCGTCTTCATCGCAATTCGTTGCTGTATTGTTTTTACTTTTCACACTGTCCACTTCAAAACTGCCTCATCCACATCTTCATAGACACATGCTTTTAAACATTTTGAACAAGAATTGGATAGATCATAATTTTTTATCTTATCACGATTTTTTTTATTATTGTTAATAAGTTGTTTGGAGGGATACCAAATTTTAAAGCAATATCCTTTTTTTACGCACCTTTATCCACCTCATGAAGAATTAAATTTTTTTCTTTGATGCTCAAGCACTTTCGCTTTGGCATTTTCCAGTTCAAGGTCATTAATCGCCATAAAATATCTTAAAAGAAAGAATAAGTTTGAAATGTTTAGAAATATTTTGAGAAATAGGGAGAAAAAAAATATTGGATCACAAGAAAAAGTTCGTTAAATAGAGAATGCACTTCGCTAGTTGGAGGTTATTTAACGAAGAAATTCGCAAAATGTTCTTGGTTCCAAGAAAAAGTTCGCAACATAGAGAAATTCGCAAAACAGAGGTTCGTTAAATAGAGGTCCGACTACACAGTAGTCCGATTTGTTTGCAAATTGGGTTGTATATTCTATGGAGAGTAAATGTTATTTTTCAGTCGAAAAATAGTTTACAATACTCTACTTATCCGTTCAAAAGAATCTAAGGCAATTGCAGGGCGTTAATTAATAATGAAAGGCACGAAACCATTGTAGCAAACACAAAGGCGAGAAAAAGCAATTAAAAAAGGCAGTGTCACTGTCGAGTCGAGCATTCCTCTCTTCGGGCGGATTTGCATCGGATAAAAGCAGCCTGCATCAAGAGCAATTGAATCAATCAATTACGCAGAGGTGACAAAGAGTCGACAATCCCGTCCGTTCTTTGTGTGGGAGCCACGGGTGGAAAAACTATCTCTTTAACCTGACCGCCATTTGTCTGGGAGTGACACGGCCAATTCCTTTTTTTGCTTCTTGCGTAGCGTATTTACATTTCTGGAGCACCAAAATTGTGTCAAAGATATTCAGTTGCTGTTTCCGTTTATTCGAAGCTATTTCGGTTCAGACTGGTCAGAGGATTTTTGAATATTTTATTAGAAGTTTGTCCAGTGGTAGATTTGTATCAGAATATCAGCTGTTCTACTTCCTTGTATCTTATTGGCTGTAAGAACAGTCTGACTGTGTTTCATTGAATGTGTTCTGACATTTCTTTTGTCATCCCACAATTCCATTTCTGACGAATGCGATAAGAATATTCTTACAAGAACATTCTTATTGAAGGTATCCGACTGTGCTCGGAGACATTTTTTGAAAAATAACTTATATATATATTTTAATGTTATTTTTCAACTGCATATGTTTTAAAACTATGAAAATATTGTAAAATTAGGCATTCAAAATAACATTTTTAAAAAAAACTGAGAAATTTGAAGAAAAATGACTAATATATTTGCCTTACGCTAACAGCCATAGACAAAATTATATTCTAAATATACATAAATCCTTGTAGGAGTACATTTTTATGACAGTTATCTGTGTTATGCTCTAAAATGTTTCTTGTACTTCAAAATAGTTTTGAGATATAGCTGAACATAGTTACTAAACTGGTAATTTTTCATAAAAAGTGCTTTTCGTTTATATATAAGACTTAAAAATAATACTTGATTTTAAAATTGACCTTAGTTTTTAGAGGAAAACGTCAAGCATATTACAGAAAAGAATCTCAGAAAATTTCATATCAATACTTGAATAACTTTTTGAGAAATCATTGTTACGGTCGACAGTTTTCCTCAAAAATATCATTTCTCAGAAAACGCATTTAAAGTTTTCACGCAACATAAAATAATGCTTACAGTTCGGTAATAAAACAGCTGTAATTCCGTTTGTAATTCACGTAGAGTAAAAAGTGAGACAGTTTTAGAAAGCTGGTTAAACAGGCTACAAAATTAAGTCATAAAAAGTTTTTGACAATTTCATCAAAAACGACGATTTTAAACCAGTCGGATATCTTAACAGCGATCCAGTGATTATAGTCTCATTGTATTGTCTAATTTAGTGTTTATATGTTGTATATTTTTATAATCTTATCACGGTTACAATTAATATAGTTTAACAAAAGATCTAATATGGATACATTTTCTATCAAGGGCATAATTACATAGTTAAAAATTGGCGTTGGCGCGTAAAAAAGATGTATTGTTATCGCTGTTGTTTACTTCCTCTGTTTCTTCTGAATTTTTTCTTTTTTGTATTCGATTATCTTTATAATCTTATCATTCATTACCACACTAAAGATTAAAATAGCTGTGCAAAAGAAGGTATAAAGGAGTTCTGAGGATTTTTCTACTGCCGCATATTCTTCAACATAAAATAGAACTTAAGAGTATTTCTTAGTTTTAGTAACTCATTGCCTCTTTTTTGAATATTAGAAGATTTCAAATTCAGAATAATTTGCGAATTTCGCAAAAATTAAACCATTACACTTTAATCCAGAAGCCATGAAAATATTCTGTCTTCCTGCTTTACAAATATTATTAATGTTTCTTAGAATATTTTTCAGCCTTAAAATATTTAAGGAAACTGAAGAATTCCATGAAATCGGATGACCAGTATGATACCAGTAAGGTGGTCGGGAAATAGTTGCCATTTTTATGAATCTCGGGTTTGTTATGTAAAACTGCATCCATGAAAAGCGTGTGGTTTGCTTTGCAAATAGAAAATAGCTCCAAGATATGACACAACACACTATTTCGTCGCTTAACAAGCAACGCCACCTATATCAATTTTTTGAAATTTCAAAGGGGAGAAAAAAACTGCATCTTTCTCAACCAATAACGAATATTTTTGAATTTTTTTCGCATCTGATAGGACCATGCGGTCTCATGTTCAAATCAGATGTCAAAAAAATTCAGAAATATTCGTTATTGGTTGAGAAATATTCAGTTTTTTCCTCCCCTTTGAAATTTCAAAAAACTGAGATAGGTGGCGTTGCTTGTTAACCCTTTTGCGTTCATTGGTTTCGCAGTGAAACAACACATTTTTTATTGCGCATGGGCGAAACGCAGTGTCATTTTTCTTTCACAGCTTAAGAGCCAGATGTATAGGCCAACTTATATAAAAATTCCAGTTCAGTGCCGCTAGTATTCACAAAGATTTCTGCATTGCAAGAGCTAAATTGCTTTTGATTTCTAAGAGAAACAAAATGATGAGGGTTCTTGCACAAATCGATATTTTTCAGAATTGAATCTTCGAAAGTAATATTGAATTTTATGAAGGTTGAATATCCTGAATACTCACGTTTAGTTATAAATTAAACACATAATTTAAATTGCATTTCGATGATAACTTATTCGGCGGAAAAAGTAGCCCTTTCTCGTTCACTGGTTTCGCTCTGAAACCACACATTTCGTGAAAATAAAAAAATGCTATTTTTTTTCCTTTTCATATTTATGATCAGCTACATGTCTAATACTCATTTTTGAGATAAATTTAGTAATTTTCAAAACGAAACATGTAGTGAACTTGAAAGGGTTAGACGATGATTTATAATATAACACTTAATATTGAAACATTGCAGCTTCAGAACCTTTTCTATTGCATTTTGCCAAAAAAGATGAATCTCAAAATTATTTCAGAGCTAGTCATATTAGTAGTAGAGATAGGGTAACTGAGTCCAGTTGCAATTTTGACCGCAGCTACAAATAAAGGCCACTTTACCATTTCAGTGCCCATGAAGACAACTTTGTAATTAAGTTATGAAAACTTACTTTTGAATTTAGTTGTTCCTTGAGAAGAGAGAACTACAATGTTAGAACTACAATGGCGTGTGGCCTCTGAGGAAGAATCGCCATTTTAGTTCTCTTCCAATTTTCATCCTTTTTGCTTTCATTCTAATTGTATTTTTCTTTCTAATTTTCTAATTTGTGTTTTAATTATTTGATAATTTCTGTTTGTAAATACGTTTATTTCTGTTTATAAAAAATCTTTTTGGAATATTCTGATGATGAAATCACTTAATGCTTCTGCTTTAGCGCGCATAAAAGGTGTATTGTCATTTTTATTAGTGTTTTACTAATGTTTACTTTTTCTATATTTTTTAACTTAATTTTTGAAGTTCTAATGTTGTTCCTTGAGCATATTCATGTGAAAAATAAACCGCCGACAAAATATTACGTCAGAAAGATTTGCAATTCAAAAAATGTTGTGACGAGGCATGAGAAACAAACATCAAGATATGCAAAAATTACGTATAGCTTTCATTTTTCTTCACCTTTGTGTTCGTGATAAATCAAATTCATAATTTAGATACATATATATACTCATTCTAAGATCAAAATTATTTAAATTCTCTTAAATTTTGTGTGATTTTTTTTAAAAGTTTAGGATAGTCAGAACTGTAAACATTTGACGTTAGTACATCGTCGTTTAACAAGCAACACCACCTATCTCAATTTTTTGAAATTTCAAAGAGGAAGATTCAAATGAATTTTTCGCACCCAATAACGAATATTTATGATTTTTTTAAAGATTCACTATGAACATGAGACCACATGTTCAATTCAGACGTGAAAAAATATTCATAAATATTCGTTATTGGTTGCGAAAAATTCATTTGAATCTTCCTCTTTGAAATTTCAAAAAATTGAGATAGGTGGTGTTGCTTATTAAACGACGATATCTTCATTTCACTCGATTAAATTAAGAATGGTAATAGTACTAAGAAAGTAGGATAGAGGATTTAGTCGGTCTTCAGAAAATTTTTGATTTTTAAATGACATTTTTATGAATGCATTCATATTTTATAGTGGATGCATTCTCAAAATCTTTCATGCAAAACGTAGCATAACATCTGCTTCAATTTCGAATTTTTTAAATTTAATTAACGTCCCGTTTTGAACCAACACAAGGGCTATTTTGGGACGGACCTCGAAATTTTGAACCGCGGTCAGATGACGAGGACGATACCTGACCCGCATCCCCTCTCCAAGCTTCGGTACCACGCCATGGGAGTACGTATTATTTAATGCGCAACATTCCCAATGCACGAAGAATTTTCAGTGGAATCGGGTGTCGAACCTGGAACTCTCCAGCCCCAAAGCCGAGACCTTACCACTAGGTCACGGCGGCCTCGTTTTAATTTCGAATTAGTCACCTTTCGTAGTTCGCGACGAAATCCGTTGACTTTGCAGAAATTTATTAAGGGTTATATGGAATTTATGTAGGTTTCCAGGTCTAAAGTCCTATGCCACAAACGGATTTTTAGTTGTATGACTTTCACTCAAACTATTTGTAACCCTATTTTATGTCTTAATGTAGTTAAATAAACAATCCAACACACACAAACGTAAATATTTATTCGCTCAAATACAATAAATAAATATAAATAAATATAATAAATAACACCTGTAATGTGATTTTTTATAAATAAAAACAAGGATCAACGAACTAACATGCAACAGCACAAAGTTAAAAAAGACAAACACTATAAAAAGAATTTCTGAACATGATAAATATGGAAGAATTGGACAAAGAACAAAATGAAATACTACATCTAAATGAGTAATTTTCATAAACAAAATGACGAAATTAATCTGTTTTATAATTTTAAATTATCGTCAAAAATTTCTCATTGCATAGAATACTTAATTTTCGCAAACACTTTCGCTTCGATAGAATAAAATTTCTCACTTTAAAATAAAACCTACAAAATGGAATGCACTTTTAACGCTGAATTTAAAAAAAATACAAATCAAATATTGGTAAAACGTATCACTTCTCGTTCAGAAATATATGTTTTTCTATACACTGAAAGAAGGAGATTATTAAAACAGTTGATCAAATCACCAGTAGTAAATGCGGAAGATCACTTTCTTCCAAGTGACTTCTGAAAAGTGTTTACCAACCCTACTTCTGTGACCTCTTTGCGAAATGTTTGGTTGGGCGAAAGTCATTTGGATGGTCAAGAGATCTAGAATGTTATGGTTTGGAAGTAAATGAAAAAAGGTTATTTCCACACAACAGATGTCAAGCGCTCGATTATATCTTATTCAGGTTGAATAAACCACTCTCAGATCGATAGCTTAACCCTTTCTGAGGCCATGTTAAGTATACAGTAGGACCCCGCTAATCCGAACTATTTGAGATCGGTGCCTGTTCGGACTACAAAAAATTCGGATTACCCGAAATTCCGATAAAAATAGAAAAGAAAAAGATGTGTGTTAAAAAAAATTAAGTTATAAGTACTGAGTACTACTATCTTTTGAATTCTTTTATCCAAAAGCAATAGAAAGAGAATATGTCTCCCCTTTTCTTTAGAATAATGGATGTGCTCCTGTATGAAGTGACCTTATCTTACGGCGAATTGCATTAGTTAGTTTCTTCAATGTTTCCAAAATTATGAATGCTGAAAAAGTAAATTTTTGTTTTTAGTATTTATATTTAAATTTTTTCAGGTAATCTTTTCAATTACATGTAATTTTCGAAAATAAAATCGGTTCGGATTAACCGGAATTTCGGATTAGCGGAGTTCTACTGGTGCACCAAATTAATCATTTTTTAAGGTTTACATAGGTTCTCGCCAAATTTTTCAATGAGACGAACACCTAGATGTTACATTATTTTATCTCAAACCATACCGAAGTGTCCTGACTTGGTAATTAATTATTAATTAATATAATTAATTAACAAAAAATTAATGTCATCCGATAAACTAAATGAATTTCTTTTCTTAAATTAATCTCAATCCCAAAGTTATTTTATTATATCTCTACTAGAAAAAAATGGCCTTTTAGAGTTTAAGAAACAATCTGAAAGCTTGATCTAAATTCAATGAAAATAATAACAGTTTACCCCATGCTCTTTAAACCTATTTACTGAAAAGAAAATCGATTTTTCTGCTATTCTTTTAGAATTTAAATAATAAAGTATAAGATTTTTGGAAGTTTGTAATGAGATAATGTTTGGGAAGAAAAATAATCTTCCAGAAAGTTCTGGTTTGTTCAAGGTGAAGAGGTTAATGAAGACAGCAGAGGCTTCATTATTATGGAAATGAAGGGCGCGTCCATTACCTGTTCGAAGTTTACCACTACTTTGATAGGCCTACCTGCAAAGTGGTAGCTGGTGGATAGTCACTGGAAAAGTTAATTTAATTTAAAAGCAATAGATACTCCACGTCATACCTTGTGCGAGACATAAAATCATAAATCACTTCCCGTAGCTTGGCGTGCATTCTATTAGCATTTGAAAGAACTAATTAATAGTTTTTATCGGAAGAAAAACTTTCTTAATAGGAGACTTTTAACCCAGCGTTCATTTAAAAAGATTTGGAATAGTGTTAGTCTTTGAAAGTTAATTGGAAGAGGTTATTTCTATATAGCAGATACCAAACGCAGTTTATATCTAAGTAGAAGATGTGTGCCCATCTAAGGGCTTTTAACTTGCCAACATTATCTCAGATCTGATTGTCACAGATTTACTAACAAAATTTGTAGTAGACAATTTAATGCACATTGGCAGAGTGCTTAAGAAATAAAAAAAAAAGCATAAAGAACATAAATGATGAATCAATTGATACAACTTTCGTTTTGCAAAATATATAAATATTCAAATCCAAAAATTAAGTACGAAAAAGAAAGAACATTTTAAACGAAAACGAAAAAGATCTCCGAGGAGTGGAAAAATAAATTAATTCTAGCGTAACTTCTATTGGATATTAACGGAGTTCTACTTCGGTGAATCAACAAAAAATAAAAGAAACTGCTAAACTCAGCTGAATAAACCTTGTCATAACTCTTGTTTGATATTAAATCATCAGAGAATCTAAACAGTATCCCGTGGTGTGTATGCCAATTTGCAGACAGACTGGCTGAATCTCTTTGGCACGTAGCCAAACCAAATCACGTCACCGATTTTTCTGGCCTTTTCTATTATAGATACATCCTCAGGGCTGCGCATATTTACATTGAATTCAGAAGACGCTACGAAATGGCTTTATCTGTTGTGAGAAATGAACCAACCTTTTCTTCATTTACTTTACTTTTATGAGTTTACCTAACTGCTTGAGGATGAAGCTCAATACTTGGCAGCTTCGGAATGCATCTGGACATCGGCCGGATTCTCGTTGACCGTTCCCGGTTCGTTCGTCTTGACCACTGCCCTGAATCCGTGGGCGTCGGCGATGTACTCCACCTGTCGGTAGATGCCGTGCTCATCCCTGTAGCCGTAGGAACCCCTTTTGTTGCCGTAGTCGTCGCCCTCCTCCTTGCGGCTCTGGGTGGCTCCTTTCTCGTCCTGGAACTCGTAGCCGAAGATGTAAGGTTGGGGCTTCTCCTCCTACAAGTAGAATGACGCCAGTTACACATTTTTATATGTAGGGTTGCTATAATTGAAAAGCATTGATACGAAATTGGTTTTTTTAAAGATTTTTTTCCTTGTTGTTCTTTTCTAAATTATGTCTCTGACTTCGTTTTCCTATTTTCAGATGTTGGACAAAATTCAGGCCACATAAGGGAATAATTTTTGACTAATGGTCATTCCTTTATTCAGAAAATTTTTGTCCTGTTTTAGAGCTACAATGGCGTGTGGCCTCTGAGGAAGAATCGACATTTTGGTTCTTTTCCGATTTTCGTCCATTTTGCTTTCATTCTAATTGTATTTTTCGTTCTAATTTGCTTTTCTGTTTTTTATATTAAGGTTTTATTAATGTTTATTTTTTTATAATTTTTAACTTAATTTTTGAAGTTCTAATTTTGTTTTCGTGTATTCTATCAGAAGCAGCTGCATATGCGCCTTTCTGTATAATGCAAAAGAATCTTTATTACTTTTTAATTCAATTTCTATTAATATTTAATTTAATTTTCGTTAAATTTTATCAATTGTAACTGTTCGTTTTCTTACAATTTATTTACTATTTTTTAGATTTTATAAATTTTTCATTACTTGTTTAATTTTTGTATTTTTCTTTATTTATTACGCTTATTTGCATTTATTTGTTATTTATGTTTGCAATTACTTATTATGTTTGCTGTTTACGTTTTATCAGGATGGCGACAGAACCTTGAAATCAGGGATGTCAGGGAAAAGTCAGGGAATTTTATTGATCTGGAGAAATCATGGAAAAGTCAGGGAAATTCGTAAAAATATCTAAAAATCAGGGAAAATTAATAGTTACTTGAGTTATTATTTATAAATTAGTATCTTATGTCTAGCATTATTTGTAATAATAAATGGATTTTTTAAAAAAATATTCATTTATAAAAGCATAAGTTTTTGTTAGAGCAATTAATTTCTTATGATTTGTTAAAGAATAAAGATTTGAAGTAATATTTTGGCAGTTTCTCTTGTTTAAATCTTTGCTAAAATATATATTATTATGTTCGTATAATTATGCTATTTTTATATTTATGCTGCAACATGTTATTCTGGTACTCATGAAAAGAGCACTAATTAGTTATCGAACTGTTTTAAAGTTGTGAGCAAAGATCATAATAACCTTTACTGTTAATACAATTTAACTTGCGTTGCAAAGAGTAGTTTTAATGTTTCTTAGAAATCTTCTGTAGTTTTCGAAGCAAAGCATTTTGTTAAATTTTCCAGTATTTTTTACATATAAGAAATGTAATATACTGTTTTAATACATATTTTTAGGATGTTCATTCCATTTTTTTAAAATTAAATTTCATAAAAATATTTTGCTTCATATTAAATAACTGGTAAAAGTGTTTTTAATAATGTATATTGTACACATACTGTGATCCTGAGTAGGGAGAAAGCCAGGAAACTAAAATAATTAGTAGCCATAAATCAGGGAAATGTTGTAAGTTTAGTTAGGGAAATCAGAGAAAAGTCAGGGAAATTCTTTTCACAGTTTCTGTAGCCACCCTGTTTATTATATTTATATTACACTAGCAGTACGCGCAGGCGTTGCCCGTGTAATCGGGACTTCAACAAAATAAAAAAAGCCCACATACAATTACATAAATGAAAGTTTTAAAAACGAAATCAAAACAGAAATATATATATTATTGAGTTGGTTCGCCTCTTTATCCTCTCGACCGAGTACCACTAAATCCAAACAATGTTAAAAAATTACAATCTGATATTTATTACACCGCAAGCAAAGTATGAAAGGCAAAGAAATAAGTTAAGAAACGCTTAAAAATAATAATCGAAGTCATCGAGTAAATAAATCATCTCCTTGCAGAACGCGAAAGCAATGACGTCACCCTGGCCCATCAGCCAATGAAATTGCCCGCAACGTTCCTGAGAGCTATCGCGGGCGGAAGCTTCCCTAGAGGAAAAATATCGTTCAACTACTAGGAAAAAATTAATTTAAGAAAAACGAAAAAAGATATTTTAACTATTCTTGTTTAAAATCCGACAGAACCGTTGCAGTTATAAGCTGAAAAATTTTCAAAATGATATCTTTATTAGAACATCGGATGCAAGAGTTTTAAGGATTCCAGAAAATTTTATTTTTGAAAAGTGACTATTTTTAAAAAAATTCCCAAAATTCAGTAAATTACGTTAGAAATTCGAAACTAACTTCATTAGAATGGAAATTGTCTGCTCTTTCCAATGGTTTATCTATTATTATCGTACAATTATTCAAAACCATTCTATTGAGAAATTAGTGTGAAAAATCAACCAAAACAACACAAAACATTAAATAAAAAAAAAATTCTAGATTAAATTTTAAAATTTCGGCTTCGAGGTGCATTGAGTCACCATTACGACTACCTGTGTGCCAAATTTCATAGCTGTAAGTGCGATAGATTCGTCTGGACATCGCAGACACACACACACACACACAAACATTGCCTTTTATAAGTACAGATTTGTGTTTTGTATTGTATTACCTAATTTTTCGTATTCAATTATTTTGTATTGTATTATTTAACTTATATTGTTTTGTATTGTATTACCAAATTTTTGGAATTCTATTATTTTGTATTGTATTATTTAACTTTTATTGCTTTGTATTGTATTACCTAATTTTTCGTATTATATTGTATTCTATTACTTTAATATTTGTATTGGAATTTTCCTTCCCACAGACTAGTGACATGCTTTGCACCCTTTGGATAAGCAGGTTCGGCGTGGGCTAGAAAAAAGCATTGATACGGGACGTTTAAGAGTTAAATAAATAAAACATGAAAAATGTTGGTAGGTAACGGCTTATTTTACTGCGATAAAAAATCAATAAATTTTAAGCAATCTACTAAAATGAACAGGTAGAATAATGAAAAAGATGCGAGGCTAATCCTTTTTAGCCCAGTCATATTTAAAAGCTGATTTTACTTTCTGAATTATGTCATTTTCTTCTTTCACATAATTATAAAATTGGGAGCAAGTCATTTTAAAATTATAATGACAAATGAAAATCGCTTCAGTTGTCTCCACTGACAACTGTTTCTTTCATCCGGCCATTGAGTTGACTTTAGGTAAAATATTCTCTCCACATTTGTATTGTGGCCTGGAATGCCAAATACGTATTCGCATATCTTTATTAGACATGACTTCTTGTCAATATACTTCGTATATGCAAATAACTTCAGCCATTTCTCTTCCATACTCAATTTCATAATTGCTTCGCAGTTTTGGTTGGTATTATTTTTCTCTAAATAATCTTTTAGATTTACAAACTGGTGGAATAGACTCAGTGTTGCCAATACGGGACTGAGTAGTGAAATACGGTGACAGTTCCGTATATACGGGACGGATGGCAACCCTATTTATGTGTCACTGGGATTTTCTGGAACTTTCCATTGGAGTCAATCAGAGCCGAAAGAGTGGAACCGGGCCTCGGGAAAAAGTACAATCGAGTCCCGCTAAACCGGACTAGATGGGACCGGACCCTGTCCGGATTAAACGGAGTTTTTCTTCAAATGCACGTAATGTTAGTTTCAGATGGGTAAAACTACAAAAATCGGTATTTTTTTTCATAAATATATACGACTTTTCCTACAGCCTAATTTTAGTTTTAAAACTTCTGTATACGTAGGCCAAAGTTTTAAACCTAAGAACTGATGTAGGATTAATAAAATAAAGCATCTTTATACATAATTAAAATTTAAAATTTATTGATTGTGCAGTGCACACAAAAAAACCCCCAAAGTTCATTACTATAAAATAAAACTACAGTACCGTACTGAAAACAAGACAAGCAATTTTTTAAAAATCCCGTCCGAATTAATCGGATGTCCAAACAAGCGGGGTTCGGTTTAGCGACACTCTACTTTACTGGCAAACGAGGTACTGTACAACACACTGTACAACATGAAAAATGTCCTTTAGATGAAAATATGTGTTTCTTGTACATTTTTGGCTGAAAATAACGAATCTGTAATTATTTTTTGTTTACCACGCACCATTTATCCAAAAATCCACATTTTAGCTCCAAAAATCCCCAAAAAGCCCCATCCGTAAAAAGTGGCCTCCAAAAAAAAAATTCATACCTGACACCAAAAACATACCACATGAACCACTTGTGAATCCGCAATGTGTCTTTCTTCCACCATTGCACATTAAACTCGGTCTGATGGAAATATTTGTAAAAGCTCTGGACAGAGAAGGAGTGGCTTTCTTGCGTCTCAGGAACAAAGTCAAATATTTAAGTGAGGCAAAGGTAAAAGAAGGGTTTTTTATTGGCCCACAAATTAAAGAAGTCTTTCGTGATGAAGAGTTTTAAAAAAAACTGTCAGAAGCAGAAAAAGCAGCCTGGCTGGCATTCAAATCAGTGTGCACACATTTCCTTGGAAATAAGCAAGCTGAAAACTATGAAGATCTTGTTGGTGACATGGTGAAATGCTTTCGTGTTGTAGGTTGTAATATGTCATTAAAACTCTGTCACTTTCCTCGAAACCATGGCGCAATTAGTGATGAGCATGGGGAAAGATTTCAAGATGTTTGAAAAGCGTTTCAGTGAACGATGGAATCGAAGTATGATAGCTGAATATTGCTGGTCTGTTATCAGGGACACACAATCAGATGCCTACAAGAGGAGACGGCCAAAAAATCATTTTAGTGTTTGTGTTTTCTATAATCAAGCCTCTGTTAAATTTCTCTGTAACCAATTTGTATAAATATGAGAAGTAAGTCTCCTACAAAAACGGTACGTGATGGACCATTTTGGTTTTGATATATGAATCAAGCACCTTTTGTTTATACAGAATCACATAGTTTCATATAAAGGACAGAAAAAGCTCAAATTTGTTGTACAGTGACTGTGGTGATTAATCAGCCGACAGATGTCTTTCCGGCAGTGGCGAATCCAGGATTTTGGTCTGGAAGGGGGAGCTGAGGTCAAGAAAATTTCGTATCGATCTGGAATCACGAAGGACACAACAATACTTTCTATAACTTAATTTAAAAACATTGAAATAGCTAGGCAAAACATGTTTTAGACCGTGTTAAAGCTACAAGAGGGGAATGACTACAAGAGTGGGAAAATTTGCGATCCTACCAAGCCAAAAAGCAATGTTGCCACGTTTTATTTAAAAAAGAAAAAAACAGGTGTAGTGATCTGAAAAAAAATCAAGAATTTTTGTTTAACTCTGGGGTGGGGAGAGGGAGTGCAGCCCCATAGCCCCCCAGATTCGCCACTGATTCCCGGTCACGTCACTCATTGTTGCAAAAATCTGATTTCTAGCCACGTATTGCAATTTTAGCTAATACTAGCTGATAATATGGCGTTGCTCGAGATCCAAATATGACCCCTGACTCCGTTTCTTCTTTTTTGTTTTCTTTTTTCACAAATAGTGTTACTACCTTTCCCTAAAAAATTAGATATCATTTCTCGTTGAATTAAAACTTTCTAATCTAGCCTTTTTATTATCGTACAACAGTATGGTTTGAATGAAAATGTGAGAGGATTGAAAAAAGGAAATTAAACACTGGAAACATAACTTTTCGCCTAGCGCGTATTTGAATAATAATGGAGAAAAAAGAAAATAGGCACAAAAAAACCCGCCCGAATTTACCACTCAAAATTAAATAAATAAAAATCTATTTCGAATTTTAAAAAATTACGGCGTTAGCTCCCTCTTGTGCTAATCCATCACTGTGGCAAATTTATTCCCTTATTTCAAACGGTCTGGGCGAGCATAAACAATAACAAAAAGTAAAAACGAACATACATACTTTCATAAAAAATTTCTCTTATATATATATATATAAGAGAAATTTTTATATATATATATATATATATATATCAAAACAAACTTAGAAACACAAAACAAAAACTCAAAAACAATCAAGACACAATGGTAAAAAATAGATAAAAACCAAAATATAATAACGACAAACGAAATCCGTTAAAAAATGCCGCCATCCCCTCAAAAAGCACAAGTCAATTAAAATGGAAGAATACATATATATATATATATATATATATATATACTAGCCTCCTTCGGCGACCGTCTTTTTCGCCGGGAATTTAATTTCAACTGACTCTCTTATGCATAATTTGATGTTCATAGTTCCCTTAACAAAGTTCTTTTAAAATTCAAATTGCGATGGACATTTTGCTCGCGTTTTTTTCCTAGCCTTGCACTTGTTTTGTTCCTCGTCCCTAATGGAGTCAAGTAACTGTTCGTGTCAAGTAACATCCAATAGTTCGTTATGGACGCGAACTTTAATTTAACGAATTTGATTTCAACACCAAAATAGCTCAACATGTTTTACATCCAGTATCATGTTAATTGGCTTAAAAGATTCTTATAAAATGAATTAAAACATAGCAACTATAATCGTTAAGTTTACAGGATTATTTCCTTATATACTTACTATCTTGAGGACTTTATTTACAGATTTCACAGAAAAATAGATCAAATAAAAAACGAAAGTAAAATCCAATAGGATATTATCTTAGCTTTCATCAATGAAAGAGAAAAACGTAATTAAATATTTGTTTAAACAATGAAAGCGGTTTGAATTGCGTTGCAATAATGAAAAGTATTGTATTAAAATTAGAGAAAAAATGTACGGCAACTTAAGTGATATCTTTGAAAAGATAATTTGTTAAATTTTCAGATGGTGTAAAAATAATTTTTGTGCTGTAATATATTCGGAATTTATTAAGGAAAACCCCAAAATTTCGCCTATTTTTGTAATTACTTAAAATTAAAAAAAACGGTGGATATTCCCACCCTCCAAAGTATGTTTGTGATAAATTTCGATGCTCTAGGTCTAGCGGTCTGTCCTGTAGAGCACGTACGCACACACACATACATACGTACGCACACACATACATACGTACGCATACACACGCACACTCGATACTTCACGTTCAGTTACGTATTGCTCCAGATTTAAACAAGAGAAACTGCCAAATATTACTTCAAATCTTTTGTTCTTTAACAATCATAGAGAATTAATTTAACTCTAACAAAGAAACATGCTTTTTATAAATGAATATTTTTTTAAAATCCATTTATTATTACAAATAATGCTAGACATAAGTACTATTTATAAATAATATCAAGTAACTATTAATTTTCCCTGATTTTTTGAATATTTTTGCAATTTCCCTGACTTTTCCATGATTTCTCAGATCAATAAAATTCCTGACTTTTCCCTAGCATCCCTGATTTCAGGTTCTGTCGCCATCCTGATAAAGAAACGTAAACAGCAAACATAATAAGTATTGCAAACATAAATAACAAATAAATGCAAATAAGCGTAATAAATAAAGAAAAAATACAAATTAAACAAGTAATGAAAAAATTTATAAAATCTAAAAAAAATAGTAAAATAAGTTATGAAAACGAACGAGTTACAATTGATAAAATTTAACGAAAATTAAATTAAATATTAATAGAGAATTGAATTAAAGTAATAAAGATTCTTTGCATTATACAGAAAGGCGCATATGCAGCTGCTTCTGATGAATATTTACGAAAAGTAAAATTAGAACTTCAAAAATTAAGTTAAAATTATAAAAAATAAGCGATGTAAAACCCAATATAAAAAGGAAAACAGAAAGCAAATTAGAACGAAAAAATACAATTAGAATGAAAGCAAAATGGACGAAAATCGGAAAGAACCAAAATGTCGATTCTTCCTCAGAGGCCACGCCATTTAGCTCTAAAACAGGACAAAATTTTTCTGAATAAAGAGATGACCATTAGTCAAAAAATTATTCCCTTATGTATTTGAATTTTTTGTCAACATCTGAAAATAGGAAAACGAAGTCAGGAACACATAATTTAGAAAGAACAACAGGAAAAAAATCTTTAAAAAAACCAATTTCATTATCAATGCTTTCAATTATATGACCCTACATATAAAATGTGTAACTGGCGTCATTCTACTTGGCAGGAGGAGAAGCTGGCCCATCTTCGGCTACGAAGTTCCAGGACGAAAGGAGCCACCCAGAGCCGCAAGGGAGGGGCGACGACTACGGCAACAAAAAGGGGTTCCACACGGCTACAAGGGATGAGCACGGCATCTACCGACAGGTGGAGTACATCGCCGACGCCCACGGATTGGGGCAGTGGTCAAGACCGAACGAACCAGGAACGGTCAACGAGAATCCGGCCGATGTCCAGATACATTCGAGAAGCTGCCAAGTATTGAAAACTTCATCCCTCAAGCAGTTAGGTAAACTCATAAAAGTAAAGTAAATGAAGAAAAGGTTGGTTCATTTCTCACAACAGATAAAACCATTTCGTAGCGTCTTCTGAACCAATGTAAATATGCCAGCCCTGAGGATGTATCTATAATAGAAAAGGCCAGAAAAATCGGTGACGCAATTTGGTTTGGCTACGTGCCAAGGAATTCAACCAGTCTGCTTAAAATTGGCATACACACCACGGGTCTTTTGGAGTACTGTCTGATTTGAATGATCAGAATCAAAGGTTAAGGACAAGGTTTATTCAGCTAGGCTTGCTATGTTAATACTTTTTTCTTTTGTTATTCACCCTAAGTCGAACTCGTTAATATCAATATGAAGTTACGCAGAATTAATTTATTTTTCCACTCCTGATCTTTTTCGTTTTCGTTTAAATGTTCTTTTTCTTTTCTACTTATCTTGGACTTGAATATTTATATATTCAAACGAAAGTTGTAATCAATTGATTCATCATGTCATAATTTTTTTTGCTTTTTTTTATTTTTTTTTTAAGCATCTGCCAATGGGTCATTAAACGTCTACTACAACATTTGTTATAAAATTCTGTACACACAGGATCTGAGATAAGTTGGCAAGTTAAAAAGCCCTTAGATGGAGTAAGCATCTTTCTACTAGATATAGCGTTTTAAATCTCTATATAGAAATAACTCTTTCAATAACTTCAGACATTAACACTAGCTTCCAAATTCTTTAAATGAACGCTGGGCTTGTCTCCAAAGCAAGTTTTTTCTTCCGATAAAACTATTGGATTGTTCTCTTCAAAGCTATGACTCAGCATGCCAAACCTACTGGCAAGTGATTAGTATGATTTTGTGTCTCGCACACAAAGGTATGGCATAGAGTATCTATTCACAATAAATTAGCTTTTCGCAGACATCCACCAGCTCACTTTGGGTAGTGCCTATCAAAGTAATTAGTAAACTGAACCAGGTAAATGCGACGCCTTCATTTCCCATAATACAGTGAAGCCTCTGCTGCCTCATTAACCTTCACCTAGTAACAAACCAGAACTTCGGAAGATTATTTTCTTCCCAAACTTATCCATTACAAACTTCCAAAAAAGATCTTCTACTTTATTATATTTAAATTCTAAAAAGATAGCAGAAAAATCAATATCTTTTCAGTAATAGTTTAAAAGAGCATGGGTAAGCTGTATTTTTCATTAGAATTTAGATCGCTGTCAGATTGTTTCTTAAACTCATAAAGGCAATTTTTTTCTAGAGATATACACAAAATAATCTTTGGATTGAGATTACATCTAAGAAAAGAAATATCATAGTTTATATCGGATGATCATTAATTTTTGTTAACTTAATTATATTATATAATTAAACCAATCAAGCCGAACATCTTCGATGGTTTGAGATAAAATAAGTAATATCCACAGGTGTCTGTCTCAAGCTTTAGCTAATAAGAAAATTACGAGAACCTTGAAATATAAAATGATTAATTTGTACCATGAGGGAACTCCGCTAATCCGAAATCTGCGTAATCCGAACGCATTATTTTCAGGGAAAATTACATGTAATTAAAAAAGATTACCTGAAAAAATTTAAAATATAAATACTAAAGTACAAAATTTACTTTTTCAGACATCAAATTTGAACATTGGAAGAAACTAATCAATAGAATTGCTCGACAAGATAAAGACCATCAGGAGCACATCCATTATTCTAAAGAAAGGAGACATGTTATTCTCTTTCTTATGCTTTTCTGGATAAAAGAATTCAAAGATAGTAGTATAGTACTTATACAATTTATTTTTTAACAGTCTTTTTCTCTATTTTTATCGGAATTTCGGTAATCGAATTTTTGTGATCCGAACAGGCACCCTGATCTCAAATAGTTCGGATTAGCGGGATCCTGCAAATATTAACATGGCCTCAGAAAGGTTAAGACTATCGATCTGAGTGAGTTTATTCACCTAATAAGATATACATCGAGCGCTTGACATCTGTTGGAATAAAATAACCTTTTTCATTTAACTTCCAAACATGACTTCTGAAGACTCTGACCATCCATAATGACTTTCGCCTACGAAACATTTCGCAAAGGTCACAGAAGT
>BGPR01012602.1:0-19129 GCA_013235015.1 Araneus ventricosus | reverse complement strand
GCACACACACACACACACACACACACACACACACACACACACACACACACACACACACACACACACACACACACTTTCACACACACACACACATTAATACTACACACACACACACACACATTCTCCTCTCTATTATTAGTAGAGATATAGATAATGAGAATCTGTGAGTTTTATATTCAGAGAAAATAAGTGTAAAACTATAAATGCTTCAGGCTCCAGTTGTCATGGATAAAAAATAAAACGCTCTTGGAAAAATAATAAAAATATCCTTGACCTAAGGCCCCTTTTCTTCCCACGCCAGGCGCTTCGGAGATTTTCTTCCTCCTCTTCTTCTGTTGCATTACACAAGCAATAATAAATTCATTAAAATTAACCGGAACTTATCGAGAAAGTTCAAAAATTACAGAATTCATTAATTGGAAAGAAGACTCAGAAAATCCCCTAGAAAATTATAACTGCATTTGGTAATCGACCTATGATCACATTGCAAGTACAAGATTGGCCATAATTATGAGCGGATTATGTGGCCGAGCAGAACGAACACAGTCATCTCGTTATGTATTGAGCACCGATGCCTGATGGCCGTGAATCTTTCCTGATCTGAAGACCGGATTCGAGACTCACCGAAGATCCACTGGA
This sequence comes from Araneus ventricosus, assembly GCA_013235015.1. Classification (NCBI taxonomy): domain Eukaryota; kingdom Metazoa; phylum Arthropoda; class Arachnida; order Araneae; family Araneidae; genus Araneus; species Araneus ventricosus. The sequence goes on along the minus strand of BGPR01012602.1, from coordinate 18,490 downwards.
GCATAGCCCAGAATAAATCTGCTGTCATCAACCAAACGTCTCTAGTTAGTAGAAGGGAGTTTGTAGACAGAGGTGCTACTCATTGGCCTGACCACTTTCAACTTACGAGGGCTGCTCCTCGTGTTTAGTAGAACTTCAAACCAGGATATTATGATATTCGTAACAAAAAAAATATATATATTTCTGATAATAAAAAAAACTGTAGTGGCAATGATATTTGTCTTTAACAAACGATGCCCATAAACGCAGAAAAAAAGATAGTTTTAAAAATTGAATGAGATGTAGAGTAGGCTGAAATAACGAATGAATGTTGTACATAAGCTAAAGATTCTAGAAAATTTTCCGTTTATCACATTTTTTCAAAAAACCTCGTAATTTTCAGCACTTTAGAAAATTTTTGAAAAATTGTGCCTAATTTGCTGGTACAATCTAGTTCAAAATATTTGTTCCCTATTCGAAAGATTAGCTAGTACAGTTTTGACGCGTTTTAACCTTGACAACGAATAAAAAATATGATGGTATTCGAAGTTCAAATTAAAATATCTGAAGTAGAGAAATTATAATAATGTATATGATTTAAAATTTTTCTAGAATGTTGTTAAATATTGGCAACAAAAATAAAGCACAAAAGAACTGAGAAAATAATATTTTTTCAAGAAGTGAAGTAATTGAAATGAAGCATTGATAAATACTTAGAATTATGGAATTTACGATATGTACAGAAAATTGAACGAGAAAAACTAAAATTTATCTAACACTTTGGAAACTGAATCCGACAAAAAATTCAGCTGAACAAAAGGAATTGTAACATTTTTTGGATATTCCAGTTTTAAGGTATCCGACTACGTTCGGAGCGTCTTTTAAAAATAATGGATATTTGAAGCAATATTTTTGTATTTCAAGGACATTTGTGTTGAAACTAATAAATCATAGAAAAAAAGTTTAATGAATTAAATATATTTTAAAAAATTTGAAAAAACTTAGATTTTTTGCACTAAATTTGACTTTTTTTTCAAACACCCTCGTTCAAAAGAAATCATCAGAATGATAAACTTTGAGCATATATAATCCTTCAACTATTGGCGAACCGAAGCAAAAAGTTGCAAATGTACTAAAAACATGTAAAATTATAAGAGTTTTAGTGTGAAATCATGAATTTTTTAAAGAATTACCTTTTTTCAAACCTTAAAAGATACATAACTTTAATGGAGCATTATTTGTTTGGTTTTGGTTCATTACCTGTATCAATAAATACATGTACACAAATTTGAGACGGATATTTTAATTTGAATTTTAGTTATCGGTTTGAAAATGAAAATTTTGGTAAAAAAATCACATTCGAGAAAAAATGAGTTTAAAGCTTTTTTCTATGTTTTAATTTCAAATGAGAGAAAAAAAAAGATTTTTCCTTCCAACATCTCCAGTCTTTGTAGGCTGTCCTTAGTTTCTTTGCCAGCTTAGCACATTTTTAAAATCTTTTCTGATTGGAAATTTTTTTTGGTCGTTTTCTTGGGCCTTATATGTGTCATTATCGTTTTCATCATTCCAGCCGCCATCGATAGATTTTGAATATTTGTTTTCAGTCAAATAACCCTAGCCAATGCCTATTAGTTGATCTTACAGATGCTTTTAGAAGTGGATTGATATTGACTGTATAATAATTTATACTTTTCCCACGTTTGCCATCACAAATTACATCATTAATGAACTCAAGATACCAAAATGATTCAAAACTACCTAAATTTGCAACAATGTCATAGAAAACAAAGAAATTCACACCGAAAATCTTTCTTCAAAATAATACCTGGTATATGTAAAATAGTATAAAAATGTAAATAAACAATAAATATCTTAAGTGAAAAACAATGAAAATGCTTCTTTATCGTGGTTATTTACTCAATTCATTTTCAACTGTCAAGTTCTACTAAAATGTCTCTAATTTCACTTGATCATCAGATGTAAATAAAAAAACTACTTTGAAAACTAAAAACAATAAAACTTTCAGATAAGAGATTAAAAAAAAATTATGCATTTTTGGTCAAAATGGTTTTTCGAACGTATATGATTTAAACAGATTTGATAAAACTTGATCAAATATTACTTACTTAACTAGTACTCTATTTACAAAGACTTGATTCCAAGAAAAGTTATGTTAGAATATGTGGGAAGAAATATGAACATCAATGTTTTCAAATTCCACTTTTCATTATTCAAGAAGTAAACGAATTAAAAGAATGTTCAAATCTGTTTCTTGTAAAAGCTGACCTTCTGTGCACTCTATTTTAAACTCCAAAAGTCAACAGCAATACGTAACTGAACGAAGCACAGAGGGTTGGTAAACACTTTTCAGAAGTCACTTGGAAGAAAGTGATCTTTCGCATTTACTACTGGTGATTTGATCAATTGTTTTAATAATCTCCTTCTTTCAGTGTATAGAAAAACATATACAGTGGAGTCTCCCTATAACGAAATCGCTTGGTTCCAATTGAAAAATTCGTTATAGAGAAAATTTCGTTATACGGAGATTAGAGATTTTTGCAGTTATTTAAGTAAATGTTACAAACATTTCAATAGGTGCGATAAGTTCAAATGTTTTCAATTATGATTTTCAATTAAAAATGAACTAATATATATTATAAATTTGTTAAAATTATACTAATTTTTATTGTATGAATAAAATGCTCAAAAGTGAAGACAATTCACCAATTTAGAGAATAATATGTACTAGTATGTACTTTACGTTTATTTTACTTGAAAAATTCCGTTATTTTACATTGCTTTGCGTTTCGTGATGTTAAATTTTCAGAAAATTTTTCACATTTTAAGAGTGAGTGGTTCCAGAAACAGGCACGTGCGAGCGAATTGGTTGCACAGAAACTATCAACTTTCTTTAAAAATGACAAAAATCGAAAAGATAAAGGTCTGAAAAAATTCGTTATAGGGAGACAGCCACTTCGTTATGTGGAGAATATTTTGAATGTTATTTAACATTCCGATTAAAAATTTCGTTATAGGGAGAAATTCGGTGTAGAGAGACTCTACTGTATTTCTTGACGAGAAATGACACGTTTCTGCAAAATTTTATTTGTATTTTTTTAAAATTCAGCGTTAAATGAGCATTCCATTTTGCAGGTTTTATTTTAAAGTGAGAAATTTTATTCTATCGAATCTAAAGTGTTTGTGAAAATTAAGTATTCTATGCAAAGAGATATTTTTGACGATAATTTAAAATTATAAAACAGATTAATTTCGTCATTTTGTTTATGAAAATTACTCATTTAGATGTAGTATTCCATTTTGTTTTTTGTCCAATTCTTCCATATTTATCATGTTCAGAAATTCTTTTTATAGTGTTTGTCTTTTTTAACTTTGTGCTGTTGCATGTTAGTTCGTTGATCCTTGTTTTTATTTATAAAAAATCACATTACAAGTGTTATTTATTATATTTATTTATATTTATTTATTGTATTTGAGCGAATAAATATTTACGTTTGTGTGTGTTGGATTGTTTATTTAATTACATTAAGACATAAAATAGGATTACAAATAGTTTGAGTGAAAGTCACACAACTAAAAATCCGTTTGTGGCATAGGACTTTAGACCTGGAAACCTACATAAATTCCATATAACCCTTTATAAATTTCTGTAAAGCCAATTGATTTGGTCGCGAACCTTCGAAAGGTGACTAATTCGAAATTGAAACGAGGCCGTCGTGGCCTAGTGGTAAGGTCTCGGCTTTGGGGTCGACGGGTTCCAGGTTCGACACCCGATTCCAGTGAAGATTCTTCGTACATTGGGAACATTAAACTTCGTGCCTTAAATAATACGTACTCCCGTTGGTGTGGTACGGAAGCTTGGAGAGGGGATGCAGGTCAGGTGTCGTCCTCGTCGTCTGACCGCGGTTCTAAATTTCGAGGTCCGTCAGAAAATAGCCCTTGTGTTGGTTCGAAACGGGACGTTAATATAACTAAACTAAAACAACGCGAAATCGAAACAAATTGTTAACGAATATTTTTTCACGTCTGATTTGAACTTGTGGTCTCATGTTCATAGTGAATCTTCTAAAAAATCATAAATATTCGTTATTGGTTGCGAAAAATTCATTTGAATATTTCTGTTTGAAATTTCAAAAAATTTAGATAGGTGGTGTTGCTAGTTAAGCAACGATATACTGACGCCAAATGTATACAGTTCTGACTATCATAAACTTAGCAGAGACTTTTAAAAAAAATCACGGAAAATTTAAGAGAATTTAAATATTTTTAATCTTAGAATGAGTATATATATATCTATCTAAATTATGAATTTGATTTATTACGAACACAAAGGTGAAGAAAAATGAAAACTATACATAATTTTTGCATATCTTGATGAGTAAATTTTGTTTCTCACGTCTCGTCACAACATTTTTTAAATTGCAAATATTTCTGACGTAATATTTTGTCGACGGTTTATTTTTCACATGAATATGCTCAAGGAACAACTAAATTCAAAAATAAGTTTTCATAACTTAATTACAAAGTTGTCTTCATGGGCACTGAAATGGTAAAGTGGTCTTTATTTGTAACATAAGCTGTGGTCAAAATTGCGATTGGACTCAGTTACCCTATCTTTACTACTAATACGACTAGCTCTGAAATAATTTTGAGATTCATCTTTTTTGGAAAAATGCAATAGAAAAGGTTCTGAAGCTGCAATGTTTCAATATTAAGTGTTATACAGTGGAATCTCCCTATAACGAAATCGCTTGGTTCCAGTTGAAAAATTCGCTCTAGAGAAAATTTCGTTATACGGAGATTAGAGATTTTTGCAGTTATTTAAGTAAATGTTATAAACCTTTTAGTATGTGCGATAAGTTCAAAAATATTTAATTATGACTTTCAATTAAAAATGAAGCAATATTTATTATAAATTTGTTAAAATTATACTAATTTTTATTGTATAAATAAAATGCTCAAAAATGAAGATAATTCACCAATTTAGAGAATAATATGTATTAGTACGGATAAACATAAAATGCGCATTGTCACATCCATTTGCTGTTTCCACCCCCACTCCACCCCGATTCTTGGAATCTTGACCCGTAGAAATGTTGCTCCCTCTGCAGAAACCCAGGTCCCCACAACTGCATTACCCGTCACATAGCATTCTATTGTTATGTGTTATACAGTGAAACCTCTCTGAGCGGACACCCCTCCGTTCCGAGAAAAATTGGCCGCTCTGAAGGGTTTTCGTTACAATTACAAGATAATTTCTATAATACATAATATAAACAAGTATGATACATATTTCTTATTTAAATGAACTTTGAGACTTATCTAAAGAGAAAATAGTACTTTATTTAATAATTTTTGACATTTTTTGAAAAAAGGATACAATTCGCGACTGTTTTAAGTTTTTACCCTTCTCGGAAAAAACCATTTTTCAAGTTCGTTTTTCAGTTTAAAAAGTAAATCTCTAACCGATGCGTTTGTCAAATGGGATGGGCGATCGCACCCGGCGGCCGTTCAGAAGGGTTGGGTGGCCGTTGCTAGGGGTTATTTTAACATTAGGTCTATGGGCCGAAAAATCCGTGCCACGAAAAATTGGCCGTTAAGAGGGGTGGCCGCTCGAAGAGGTTTCACTGTAGCTGGAATGAACAATGCGAGTGGTTTCAGAAATAGGCACGTGTGAGCGATTTGTTTGCCCAGAAATTAGCAACTTTCTCCAAAAATGACAAAAATCGAAAAGATAAACCTCTGAAAAAATTCGATATAGGGAGACAACCACTTCGTTATATGGAGAATATTTTGAATGTTATTTAACATTCCGATTAAAAATTTCGTTATAGGGAGAAATTCGCTGTAGGGAGACTTCGTTTCAGGGAGACTGCTGTATTATAAATCATCGTCTAACCCTTTCAAGTTCACTACATGTTTCGTTTTGAAAATTACTAAATTTATTTCTAAAATGAGTATCACACATGTAGCTGATCATAAATATAAAAAAGAAAAAAAATAGCATTTTTTTTTATTTTCAAGAAATGTGTGGTTTCAGAGCGAAACCAATGAACGAGAAAGGGCTACTTTTTCCTACGAATAAGTTATCATCGAAATGCAATTTAAATTATGTATCTAATTTATAACTAAACGTGAGTATTCAGGATATTCAATCTTCATAAAATCCATTATTACTTTCGAGAGTTCAATTTTAAAAACTATCAATTTGTGCAAGAATCCTCATCGTTTTGTTTCTCTTAAGAGATCCAAAGCAATTTAGCTCTTGCAATGCAGAAATCTTTGTGAATACTAGCGGTATTGAACTGGAATTTTTATATAAGTTGGCCTATATATCTGGCTCTTAAGCTGTGAAAAAAAATGGCACTGCGTTTCGCCCATGCGCAATAAAAAAATGTGTTGTTTCACTGCGAAACCAATGAACGCAAAAGGGTCAACAAGCAACATCACCTATCTCAGTTTTTTGAAATTTCAAAGGGGAGGAAATAATTGAATCTTTCTCAACCAATAACGAATATTTCTGAATTTGTTTGACATGTGATTTGAACATGAGACCGCATGGTCCTACCAGATGCTGAAAAGAATTCAAAAAAATTCGTTATTGGTTGAGAAAGATCCAGTTTTTTTCCTACCCTTTGAAATTTCAAAAAATTGATGTAGGTGGCGTTGCTTGTTAAGCGACGAAATAGTGTGTTGTGTCACATATTGGAGCTATTTTCTATTTGCAAAACAAACTATGGATGCAGTTTTACATAGCAGACCCGAGATTCATAACATGACAGCTATTTCCCAACCACCTTACTAGTATCGTACTAGTCATCCGCTTTCATGGAATTCTTCAGTTTCCTTAAATATTTTAAGGCTGAAAAATATTCAAAGAAACGTTAATAATATTTGTAAAGCAGGAAGACAGAATATTTTCATGGCTTCTGGATTCAAGTGTAATGGTTTAATTTTTGCGAAATTCGCAAATTATTTTGAATTTGAAATCTTCTAATATTCAGAAAAGAGGCAATGAGTTACTAAAATTAAGAAATACTCTTAAGTTCTATTTTATGTTGAAGAATATGCGGCAGTAGAGAAATTCTCAGAACTCCTTTATACCTTCATTTGCACAGCTATTTTAATCTTTAGTGTGGTAATGAATGATAAGATTATAAAGATAATCGAATACAAAAAAAGAAAAAATACAGAAGAAACAGAAGTAAACAATAGCGATAACAATACATCTTTTTTACGCGCCAACGCCAATTTTTAACTATGTAGTTATGCCCTTGACAGAAAATTTATCCATATTAGATCTTTTGTTAAACTATATTAATTGTAACCGTGATAAGATTATAAAAATATACAACATATAAACACTAAATTAGACAATACAATGAGACTAGAATCACTGAATCGTTGTTAAGGTATCTGACTGGTTTAAAATCGTCGTTTTTGATGGAGTCAAAAAACCTTTTATGACTTAATTTTGTAGCCTGTTTAACCAGATTTCTAAAACTGCCTCACTTTTTACTCTATGTGAATTACAAATGGAGTTACAGCTGTTTTATTACCGAACTGTAAGTATTATTTGATGTTGCATGAAAACTTTAAATGCGTTTTCTGAGAAATGATATTTTTGAGGAAAACTGTCGACCGTAACAATGATTTCTCAAAAAGTTATTCAAGTATTAATATGAAATTTTCTGAGATTCTTTTCTGTAATATGCTCGATGTTGTCCTCTAAAAACTAAGGTCAATTTTAAAATTAAGTATTATTTTTAAGTGCTTATATATAAACGAAAAGCACTTTTTATGAAAAATTACCAGTTTAGTAACTATGTTCAGCTATATCTCAAAACTATTTTGAAGTACAAGAAACATTTTAGAGCATAACATGGATAACTGTCATAAAAATGTACTCCTACAAGGATTTATGTATATTTAGAATACGATTATGTCTATGGCTGTTAGCTTAAGGCAAATATTTTAGTCATTTTTCTTCAAATTTCTCAGTTTTTTTTTAAATATTATTTTGAAAGCCTAATTTTACAATATTTTCATAGTTTTAAAACATATGCAGTTGAATAATAACATTAATATATATATATAAGTTATTTTTCAAAAAATGTCTCCGAACACAGTCGGATACCTTAAATAAGAATGTTCTTGTAAGAATATTCTTATCGCATTCGTCAGAAATGGAATTCTGCGATGACAAAAGAAATGTCAGAACACATTCTTACTATTCAATGAAACATAGTCAGGCTGTTCTTACAGCCAATAAGATACAAGGAAGTAGAACATTTGATATTCTGATACAAATCTACCACTGGACAAACTTCTAATAAAATATTCAAAAATCCTCTGACCAGTCTGAACCGAAATAGCTTCGAATAAACGGAAACAGCAACCGAATATCTTTGACACAATTTTGGTGCTCCAGAAATGTAAATACGCTACGCAAGAAGCAAAAAGGGAATTGGCCGTGTCACTCCCAGACAAATGGCGGTCAGGTTAAAGAGATAGTTTTTCCACCCGTGGCTCCCACACAAAGAATGGACGGGATTGTCGCCTCTTTGTCACCTCTGCGTAATTGATTGATTCAATTGCTCTTGCTGCAGGTTGCTTGTATCCGATGCAAATCCGCCCGAAGAGTGGAATGCTCGACTCGACAGTGACACTGCCTTTTTTAATTGCTTTTTCTCCCCTTTGTGTTTGCTACAATGGTTTCGTGCCTCTGATTATTAATTAACGCCCTGCATTTGCCTTAGATTCCTTTGAAGGGATAAGTAGAGTATTGTAAACTATTTTTCGACTGAAAAATAACATTTACTCTCCATAGAATATACAACCCAATTTGCAAACAAATCGGACTACTGCGTAGTCGGACCTCTATTTAACGAACCTCTGTTTTGCGAATTTCTCTATGTTGCGAACTTTTTATTGGAACCAAGAACATTTTGCGAATTTCTTCGTAAAATAGCCTCCAAACAGCGAAGTGCATTCTCTATTTAACGAACTTTTTCTTGTGATCCAATATTTTTTTTTCTCCCTATTTCTCAAAATATTTCTAAACATTTCAAACTTATTCTTTCTTTTAAGACATTTTATGGTGATCAATGACCTTGAACTGGAAAATGTCAAAGCGAAAGTGCTTGAGCATCACAGAAAAAATTTAATTCTTCATGAGGTGGATAAAGGCGTGAAAAAAAAGGATATTCCTTTAAAATTTGGTATTCCTCCAAACAGCTTATCAACAATAATAAAAAAATCGTGATAAGATACAAAATTACGATTCATCGAATTCTTGTTCAAAACGTTTAAAAGCATGTGTCTATGAAGATGTGGATGAGGCAGTTTTGAAGTGGATAGTGTGAAAAATAAAAACAATACAGCGATGAATTGCGATGAAGACGAAGATGGAAATGATCATGATGCAGAAGTCAACAAACCTTCGTATGATGAAATGCTAAAATTAATTAATCTTAATATAAAATTATTCTTTTAAATTGAAAATACAGTGTATTCCCGGGCAATGCTATGTTTTATTCTTGTTTTCCTTGCAGATTTCTTTTTGATGGGTAAAATATAAAACAAATATATATTAATTTACAAAATAATAATATTTAGTGTTTATGAATTTAAAATCTGTTTTGCGTAGTTTAAAGTATTTTAAAAGGTGAATCTCTATTTAACGAATTTTCCATATAACGAACTTTTTTTCGGGATTTAGCAACTTCGCTAAACAGAGGTCCGACTGTATTACGATGAATGGCTTGTAAAAAATACAGAAGTGAATGTGATACAATTGGGAGAAGTTGTGCAAACGAATTCCAAAATACGCTCTTTGAGACACAATTGTTTTTGTAAAATGTGACAAAAAAATTCTAATACTGCTTTTTTCCCCAAAATTAATTATTACATTGCAACGGGTCTGCTTTAGTTAATTTTGTGAAGTACACTACATACACTTGGGTACCATTTGCAATAGCGAATAAAATGGCGGTTTATTTCCAATTACATAATTGTGTTCTTTGTTTGAAATGTAAAAGAATATAACGATTTTCAAAAGATGCCCATAAAGATGAAAAAATCAATCTGCATTAATTTTTTATTATGAAATTAGTTTACCAGTCTTGCTTAATATTTAATCTGAAAAAAGTGTACTAAACAGAAAAGTAAGTAAGTTTTTCCAATAAGTAGGATCTAAAGTCTCGTATTATCAGCTGAGGTATGAATTTGTGGGTTGGTTGCCAGATTAAAATAGCAAAATAAGGCCAAACCGTCTTTAAAATAAAGCCAGAAAGGGCCAAATTTGAAAATCTGATTAAAGCGCTCATTTCCCCTTATTTGTTATAAGAAAATGACTATCCTTCATGAAAGGGAATCCCACTAGATTTACATATGTGTATAATACTCTTTTATTTAACCAAAATTTAATTGAAAATTTCAAAAAAAACATACACATACACGACTTTGCAAACAAAAAGAGAAATTCTGTTCTTGCCGGTGCAGAAAGAAATGCTCGAGCGAAATATATCAACTCCTGTTAATAACAACGTTCTATATTATTTTTCAGTGTGATTGTAATAAATGAAGAGTCCTTTCACACTCATAGTAAATGTCTAACAGTAAAAAAAATCCATTAATATAAAAAAACTGATTTCAGACTCATAAGAGATGGCTTAGTTTCCAAAACATGATAAAAATATCACAAATGCACTGTTTCGATGTTGCTTAAATAACTCACATCCAAATCCAATATGCTGCATCGTTCTAAATATTTTTTGAAAACTTTTTTCTATCCCTTAGGTTTTACATTAAAACGTTTGTTAAATGTGAGTATTTAAATTTTATTGCTGTGGCAATATGTATTTCAAACAATTACGAAATTACAGACATAAACACTTTTTCTTTCCTTCTTTTCAAAGATCTGTAATGTGATGTCCTCTTTTCTCTCTCTCACTCTTTCTCTCTCAAAAAAAAGAAGAAATAATATTTTATGCTTTTCTTTGGAAGTGTTCATAAAAGAATTCATGAAAAGAAACGAATGAAAAAAGAGAAAGTGGTTCTTATATATGCTGTGCAGAGACAAACATAGCTTCCGCTATAGGCATTCTGACTAATACAGTCTGATGAAAAGGGAGAGAAATCATTCTTATCCTGGAACATTTATTCTTATCGGGATTCGTATCTTTCGTTTGACAGTTCACGGTAGGCCAGTTGAAAAATGTCATATCAAACCAGCGAGAGTGGTCTCCCCTAAACTTTCTCGTATACTCCTAACACATGTAGAGAAAACTAGAATAATAAAAGACGTCAAATAAACTTCCGTCGCAAGTAAACCAAAGTTGGAACCACGCGTGGTTTGAAGGATCAAAACAAATTCAAATCCTCTGCGCATTCGTTTGCGCAACAGGACCTGGCTAGACTCCCTAAATGTTTGCTTCCTTACAAAATCGCTCCAGAATTGGATTTTGGCAGTTTCGGAGCGTCCGTTCTCTCTCCAATACGCACCAGTAGGCATGCGCAGGGAGTTTGTTTCAAAACTGAACAAGTATGCGATTATACAGACCGACAGACAGTCAACCCTTTGACGGATTTGGCCCAAAATTTTATACGGACCTACATCCATGACGATAAAACTGCGTACCAAATTTTATCCATCTAGCTATTCAAGTTTTTGAGTTATAGTGTTCGCAGGACTTCGGACATACAGACTTCCCGTTGACGGATTTTGTTCAAAATTTGATAGAAACCAACACATTATGTTTAAAGACCACATACCAAATTTCATCCTCGTAGCTCTAATAGTTTTCGAGTTATCGCGTTCACAGACACACAGATATAATTCCAAAATTGTGTTTTTCGGACTCGGGGAGGTCTAAAACGTGGAGATTCGTTAAAATCTGGAGTTCGAATTTTTTGACGATTGCAATACTTTCTCTTTGTATACTTCGTATAGAGAAAGTAAAAATGAAGCCAAAAAGGAATTTAAGGCCAAATGAAAATTTCTAAGGCAAAGAGCTTTGAAAAAGTGACAGATTTCCAGAATTTGGCCTTAAAAAGGCCAACCTGGTTCTGATTGAGTCTACAGTCCGTTGTTACGTCTTTATATTCTTCCTTTTCTTCTCCACAACTTGTATCTCATCCAATCGAAAGGAAAGTTATGACACGTATTTGCAACAAGCATTATAGACAAAAGAAAAAGTATTACTGTATATTAGCCAAACAAGAAGCAAATTCTAGTTCCATTGAAATATCTCATTTTTAAGGAGAAACGTTACCTTCTGATAATTTTTTTTGTTTGAAGTATTTTTGAAAAAGTTTTCCTACTATTAAAACTTAACAATCACATAAAGTCATCTTAAAGAAAAGAAGTTAATTTTGATCTGCTTGTTAAGATGAAATTTAATTTTTTTAAAAGAAAAATTCTTTAAATTCCCTTCTACTTTTTCAAATATAATTTTGCTTCAAATTTTATTTAAGAAATATATTACACGAAGGAGTACATGGATTTTAAGGTGCATTTAATATACGCTTAAATATAGATTTTTTATTGTTTTATTTGTCTGAAAATGAGAAAATTTAGCACTACCTCAATTTACATAATGTATATGTTACCGGCAAAGTTTGAAATCCGGTATTCTATAGAATGCCTAGGCATTGTATATAATGCCTAAAACTAGCCGGCAATGTATGAAACGATTTATATTTCACACATTTCCTAGGCATTCTATAGAATGACTAATGAGAAACCGGCAAAGTATGAAATGCAACATCGATTCGCTTTTTTAAGAAATAAAATTGCAATTCAATTTTAAGAAATTTATTTCTTAAAATTGCAATTTTAAGAAATAAATTGCAAAAGTGCAATTCAAAATAAAATTATTTCTTTTATGGATGCAACAAGTAGATTCATATTTCATTTTTTTTGTCATAAGAAAGGCATAAATGTTGTTCTGTGCGACTTTCAATTTTCTTTACGTATTTTGAATAAAAGTTTTTTAATGGCACTCTTTCATTATTTTTTAAAAATAACATTTGTATTTTTAAAGTATGCACTTTCTTTTAAATAATGGTTTTATTATGACCTTCTTTTCATACTTTGCCTAAATAACATTTGTCATTCTATAGAATGCCTAGGTATTATATACAATGCCTAGGGAAAGCATGTAATGCTTCTCATATTTCATACCTTGCCTAAAAACGCCGGCATTTTTAAAAAATGCTTGGGATTTTTATATAATGCCGGCGTTTCATACTTTGCCGGTAACATGAAAAAACCAAGCATTTGAATGCTTATTGCATACGCAGTTTTATCATATGCATAACAATAAACAAGTACAAAAAAATTGAAAGCTCTATCTAACCAGCTGGAGTGTTCTCCCCTAAACTTTCTCGTATACTTCCCCAAAAAGGTGCCGTTTCCCCTTCCCCAGCGTGGCTAAAAAAATTCGAACCTATTGTTACCCAGAATCCAATGACTATCAGAAGGTTTTTCATTATAGTGATTGAAAAATATCTAGGCAAAGAATGAAATTCAAAGAGATGCGTAACGATTTTCCTATTTTCCTCTCTTACCGACTCAAGGACAAACTGACGTAATTCCCTACTCCGTAATGAAATTCCTCTCCGTTCTTCCAGTACGCATGCTCGCGGATTCTTTTCAAAAGTAAATTATACGGACCGACAGACAGTCAACCCTTTGACGGATTTGGCCCAAAATTTTATACGGACCTACATTGATGACGATAAAACTGCGTACCAAATTTTATCCATCTGGCTATTCAAGTTTTTGAGTTATAGTGTTCACATGACCGCGGGCAGACAGACAGATTTCCCGTTGACGGATTTTGTCTGAAATTTGCAAGAAACCTACAAATTCTGTTTAAAGACCACATACCAAATTTCATCCCCGTAGCTCTAACAGTTTTCGAGTTATCGTGTTCACAGACAGACAGACACAATTCCCAAATTGTGTTTTTCGGACTCAGGGAGGTGTAAAACGTGGAGATCCGTCAAAATCTCGAGTTGGAATTTTTTGACGATTACAATACTTTCTCTCTGTATACTTCGTATACGAGAAAGTGAAAAGGGAAAAAAGCCTTAGCATTTTGAATAGAGGAAAGTGAAGAAACGTCCGACATGAAGAAGAGGCAACTTACGGTGGTCATCTTTATCATTGGTCATCGTGATTAGAAAACTTAATTTCTGTAATATTAAAAGCACAAATTTGAAATTTTGTTACAATAAGTAGAAAGATAAGAAGATCAAAATAAGCCAATAAAGTAAAAATTTATATTTTGCACATTTTCTGGGTAATGCGTCCCCTTAATCCAGGGGTTCCCAACCTTTTTTCCCTTGATTGGTCTCTTTATTTATTAAAAATAATAAATTTAATTTTATTAATAATAAAATTAATTTAATTTTGATATGCTACAAATGAAAATTCGACATTTTAATATTAATAATAGGAAAATTATATTTGTGAAATGCTATTTATCGAATGTCTTTACCACAGCAACTAATTTGTTTAATGTCATTGGAAAATCTAATACTATTTTATTAATAAATGGCAAATCATATTTGCTAAACAAAGAAAAAAATTCAGAGACATTTTTAAAGTATTCTTCGAAAAAAAATGCCTGAAGCGGATTATTATATCATAACACATAATTCGGTAAACATTGACCATTAGCTGCCATTTCGTAAGAACAACAGTTTCTCTACGGAAGAAAATCCGAAAACAAAGTAATGGCTCAAGAGAAGACTTCCTTCCAGGAAGTTCCAACAATAGTTTCCTCTTGGCAAATTAAGATAAATGAATCCCCGGTGATTGGAAAGTGATTTAAACTCATTGCTACTGCAACACTCTTGAAGATGATTGCGCAAGTAGTTAACTACTCTTGCTTGTTATCGAAACTGAATTGTTTAGAAAAAGCAATTGGAAATTTTTATTTCAATATCGCATTCATTCCATAATGGCTGGATTTCCTAATGCACGAGTTAACTCGTGTTATATAGTGTCATCTTATTTGGGGATATAACATTCATAAATAGATTATTTTAATATGCAGTTTGTGCACATATTCAAATTTCGAAAAAGAAAATTTTGTCGAATTAATGAAGATCAAGACAATATTTAATCAGTGGGAGTGGCCTCCCCTAAACTTTCTCGTATACTGCTCAAAAATTTGCCATTTCCCCTCCCTTGCGTGGATAATAAAAATCGAAACTACTGTAATCCAGAATGCAACGAATATCAGAAGGTTTCACTGCAGATTATAGTGATTGTAAAATATTTAAGTGAAAAATCATATCAAAAGAGATGCCTATGTTTTGAAACTTAGCAATATTTATTTTCTATCACACTCTAGCAAGTTCCGTTAAAATGCGCGAGCGAAAAGAAAGCAGGAGATAAAACATATCTGTCACAAACTCCGTCTCAAGGACAAAGTGACGTAATCCTCCCGCTTGGTACCAGAGATTGCTAAGGACGCATGCGCATGGAGATCGGTTTTGAAACGAATGCTTAACAAGTATGCGATTATACAAACCGACAGACAGTCGACCCTTTGAGGGATTTGGTCCAATATTTTATTCGGACCTACATTCATGACGACAAAACTGTGTGCCAAATTTTATCCATCTAGCTATTCAAGTTTTTGAGTTATAGTGTTGCATGACTTCGGACATACAGACAGACAGACTTCCCGTGGACGGATTTTGTCCAAAATTTGATAGAAACCTACAAATTATGTTTAAAGACCACATACCGAATTTCATCCCCGTAGCTCTAATAGTTTTCGAGTTATCGTATTCACAGACAGACATAATTCCCAAATTGTGTTTTTCGGACTCGGGGAGGTCTAAAAGGTGGAGATTCGTCAAAATCTCGAGTTCGAATTTTTTGACGATTACAATACTTTCTCTTTGTATGCTTCGTATACGAGAAAGTAAAAAATGATAATTCGAATGATTGGAATTTGAAATGCAATGGAAAAAATAAAAAATGTATGAAATAACTATATTTTCCAGAATTAATTTTTAAGAGCATTATTACATTAAAACACTTAAAAAGAAAATTTTAAAAGCGTCATTTTCAATTTATAAACAGCAGTAGTTTACTAATATATATTTATTCTAATTCAGCTTTTTTTTTCCCTTTATACGGCTCGCTTGGCTTTCAAAGTCTTTGGCATTCCAAGCAGAGGGTGATGATAGCAATGGCGACTTACAGATGCAAACGTCGCTTCTATCTAACAATAGGAATGGAAACACCTTCTGCGTGATCTGTCCCTATTATAGCTAGTGACAACTGAAGTTGACAGTATGGGTGAAGCAACGGGGAGTATCATTCCACCCAGTGAAATAGATCTGAATATGTTACAAAAATGTTTAAAAGTAATTAGTTTACTAGTCGGAACCCTTATACCGAGAATGTTAAATTGGTCATTTCGGTGAACCTTTTCTCAAAATCTGTTATAGATGCACGTTTGAACTTTTTTATATAACTAAAGCACACTTTTCTCATTATACTAAAATGGGTTGTTTTTTTTTAAACTTAATTTTTTTATAAATTTTTTTGTGTCAAAATAGGTAAAATTTCACTATGTCTAATTAAATATTTTGTAAATTTATAAAAAAATTAAAAATTAACCAAATACTCATTTCAGTATAATGAGAAAGGTGTACTTTACTTGTATGAAAAATTTCAAACTTGCATCTATCATTGTCGGTTTTGACTCAAAAAAAATTGTAAAAAAATAAACTTTTGTGTTTTTTTTAAAAACCTCATTTCAGTATAATGAAAAAGGTGTACTTTACTTGTATAAAAAATATCAAACATGCATCTATAACAGATTTTGAGAAAAGGTACATTGAAATGGCCAATTTAACATTCTCGGTATAAGGGTTCCGTCTCCCCTTAACAGAAATTGGTATTAAAAGCCAACATTTAATTTTATGTGTATTAAAACTATATTTAATTCTAAAGATCTTAATTTCACGGGAAAGGGAGCTTTCTACTGTCCCAACACTAGTTAAATCCCTCAAGAGTGATTCGTACCCTCTTAGTTTTCTGCGAATAGTCATCTTGAGTTGTGATTTAGTTTAGTTTTATTAATGCCCCGTCTTGAAGCAACACGAGGACTATTTTGGGACGGATCTCGTAATTCTAACCGCGGTCAGATGACGAGGACGACATCGGAGCTGACACCCCCTCCTCCAAACTTCCGCACCACACCAGCGGGAGAACGTTTAGTTATTACGTATGATTTAGCATGTAGCAGAGCAGAACGCCGTCTCTTACCCCCGTACCCGTGACCAGACAGGTCACTGAACGGTTTCATGGGCAAGACACGGGAATTTCATTTAAGAAAAACTCAAAACAAAATAAACAAAAAGAAAGAAATATATACACTATGTACAGCACAGGCATTTTCACTTTTACACTATTAGTTCGTAATAGTCTTCTTTTCTTTAGATGTTGTTAGACCTTTCTTTTATTTGAAGGGGAAATGTCCGGTGATTGAGCTACTTAGTTCAGCTCGCTGGGATGTTGAAGGCTAGGGAGGCCGGAAAAGATCTCTGTTTTCACTTATGAATTTGATAATCCCACGAATTTCATGCCTGGAGACGAGGTTATTGGCGATTCTTTTCAGCCATTCTTGTTCGAAGTTTGGCACTGGCTTCCTCATATGCCAAGACACTGTGTAAATACACTCCGTGGCATGGTGAAGTGCCGTGCCAATTCCACGACCCCATACACGGTGGATCTCCATTGGAATCGGGTTTCGGGCCTGGAGCCCTCAGGCCCCGAGGCCGAGACCTTACCACTAGGCCATCGAGGCCCCTTGAGTTATGAGTTGAGTTGATTATGATATTACCGCCCTCTGGGTTCGCATCATAATCTTCGGTGACGTATCTGTACACGGATTTACAAAGCAAGCAATTCACATCTATTCAAATTGTAATTTTTCAATCGATCTGTAATCTTCAGCATCGTATAACAGTATCATAATATCATGCAGTATCATAATATCATAATATCAGCAGTATCATAATATCATCATGCAGAATCATAATATCAACAGTATCACATATCTCAGTATCATAATCTTCAGTATCGTATTCAATCTGTAATCTTTCAATCTATTCAAATTGTAAATTTTTAAACACGGGAAGGAAAAACCAATCGTTAGTTTCAAAAACTGATGGAAAATAGCACAGCGGCTCGGGAAAGCAGGAATTCCAACCGAATCAAATTCCAGCGCTCCTTACGCCGATTTCCATTTGAGACCTGTTTGGTATAGACATCAAAGATTTGACTAGGTGGAACCTCGCTTCGAGGAGGTTCACGCTGAGAGTAAGTGAAATCTTCTGTAGGGAGGGGAAAAAAGAAATGTGCGTGGGTTAACAAGGAGTTTCGAAACAAAATAAAATAGTAGTGATATACAGATTTGATGATCAATAAAAGTGGTGTGTCGAGGGGACGCGTGAA
>BGPR01012601.1:32996-44327 GCA_013235015.1 Araneus ventricosus | reverse complement strand
TAAAGTTACGGTATTATTAATTTGATATTATATAATGTTAGAGAAAATATCAATTATGGTTATTATGTATAAATGTTGATTCTAAACAAAGCGAGTCTTCCATTCAGGTAATTCAACAAAAGCATATTGTTTGCTAAATCTTCTTATTAGTATTCGACAGTTATAAAAATCACTATTGTATATATGGTGAAAACCTTAGAAGTTTAAAATCAATCAAATATCTATGAAACATTTAATATCACATTTCAGTTTAATCGTTTCTTTAAAGTAATTAAACTGAATAAATATTATTGTTTGTTTTAACTACTTAAAAATGCTATTTATTCAAATTTCAGACACAAATAAATATACAAATAAAAAAACTATATAAATTATATGAATACTTGCGCAGGACCTAACGCTGTGAGGATTATTTTTGCTGCGAAATATAAGAGAAAAACTATGTATGTGGATGTACTAAAAGGTAAGAACAAAATTTTATTGAATACTCATTTAAGTAAATAAATAAACAACTCAGTAAAAAGAAAGCTACTCAACTTTTATATAAAGGTGATAGGAAATAGTTTAAAAGTGACATTTGAATTTGAGGTGAAAGTTTAACTTCAAACAGAAAGTGACAGAAGGCTTTTATTGTTGACAGTTTATGGGCATTTCCTTCGTTTAAATTATAAAATTAGGCAAACTCAATTGGCAGCAAACTCAAACGTAAACAAAGCATAATCTGCGAACCAGTTGCCGCTTTCCGAGTTGGTCTGGAAGAACCGCACTTTAATTCGGCTGCATGAAAGAATTACGATGTCTTATAATTTAATTACATCTCTTCGTTGTAGAACATGTGCATTTTTTAATAAATATTTAATGTTTCGTCTTCTTATTCAATGCTCAGAATTTGACGCCATACTTAATCAATAATTTGCATTTTCTAGCTTAGTTAGCTCCCTCATGTCCTGCGGCCTAAATTCCTTTAGACTATTGTGGAGACTGTAATGGGTTACCTTAATATTCCTATCCACCTTCTGGAAGTAAGCAAGCTAATCAAAAAACACGAAATTCAACCCAGGTGGGATATCATTTCCAGCGAATTGGTTTAAAATTATATTAAGATTTAATAGCATTACATCATTTTTTTTCTGGAAGTTTTTCTACCCTCTTATATGCCAGAGAATGGAAACATTCGATTATCGTTCCAGTTCGAAAATGGAATAAGACAAATCAAAAATTAATTCATACAGACCAACTTGCTCACCTATTTTTTCAAAAAATTTTTAGTATCTTGATTCAGGAGTATAACCCATCATTTATTGATCGGAAGGAGAGTCCCTCTTCTTTGAAAGCTTCCTCCCCTCAGAGACAATCAACTTGCAGTATACAAAATAACACACAGCCATTACCAAGCTCCATAATCTCCATAAGAAATACTTAGCTTGGAATTAGTCTAGATATTAAAAAGCGCATACGATTCTGTTCACATAGGTGGTCTTATTTAAAGTGCCTTCATTGAGTATTAAAGGAAACATTATTAAGGTCATGACAGCTTGTGCAAATCGAACGATCTCAAGTCTCGTTGAGAGAATTCTCTTTCTAAGACTGCAATGTTCAGAAAGGTTTACCCTCAAGGCAGTGTGGAGCTCGCCAATCTCTTTTCGTATGTTTTTTTTGTGGATTTTTTTTTGAAACGCGATGTGGGTGTGGACTTCATCTTTTTTTGCTCAAACGTCTTTAGATTATATTTCATAGTTGCAGAATACGATGCGGCAAAAAAATGATGTTTATAAATGATGTACTTACTGGAAAACCTCGATATCAGTCCTGAAAAAGTTTATAGCTGATCTATTAAAAAAGAATGTGCATCTTTTCCCCGACTTGACATATGCAGGTTTTCTCCTCCCTTGGACACAAACTATCAAATATTTAGGTATCAATTTTCCAAATTTAACAAAATTTGGGTTATATTAAAAATATTCGATCTAAAGCCCTCAGGAAAATAACGCTTCTTAAATCTATTGCTTACAAAAAATGGCCCCAAGAACAAAGGATCTTATAAACATAGTAAACAAGTAGTATTTAGACAGTCTTTTTTTAATACAAGCTTATTTATGAACTTTAATATATTTTAAATGTAGGTGTATTTTTTTTATTTTTTTCATTCTAATGCCTACAAATTTTTAATATCTTTCTTAGATGTCATTCAACTTTGTTAAAAAGTTATTCTTTTATTTTTGGGTGACTATCTCTGTAGCCAATATAATACATACGGTAGACAACTTTTCACTATCTTGCTTTTTTATTGTTTTGGTTAATTCAAGAATGGTTTATCAGAAAGGTATAGTATATTTAAAAGATAAAGAAGTCAGGTTAAACAAGGGTTGATGTTCTTCGCAGGTAAAATATTTTGAAAATAATCATTATTTATTTTATTCTACTAGTTAATTGTGATGGGTACACCTATAGATGATAGGAAAAATAAATTTAATAATTCCTTTTGTAAGCCCACATAAATCTTGATTTTGAAAACAAAAGCTGAAGTGATAGTTTTCTAGAAATTGATCTCAAACTTAATTTTTCTCTATGTGTAATGGGGGTGGTATAATCTGCACCTGCTTTTGTGTAATAGCTACCAATGGATTGTTGATGATGTGGTTTCATAGGTTTTTTAAATTCTCATCTTCTTGTAAGATTTTTTTTATTATACATTGTTGCATGTGATTATATGGTATCACATTATCTCCCTAAAATATTATTTTTCCCAAAGCATTTGGTTCAACCTCTTTTAGGTGACAAATAAAGCATATATTTTTTTCCATCAAAATGATGTGATTTTTTATGTGAAAAACAAAAACCATTGCATAAATTTCTAGTTTAGTTACTACTGTTGTTTACTAATTTCAAAAATTTAAAAAATAAGGCTAGTTTTTTATGTGTATAAATAAAATGCTTATTGGATGCGGTTTATCTGTTTTGGAAATACCTGTTAAGGTCATTTTCTCACTTCAAGTGATCCAGAACAAAATAATTGGTTACTTGACTTATTTTATAATCAAATGATTTTTTGTTTGTGGATCTCTACATCGATTAGAGAGTCCAAGATGACTAATTTAAAGATTTTATCTTTTCCGAATTCCGATGGCAGACCATTTTGTTCTATAAAACATTGATTTTATGTATCAACTTATATTACTGTCGAACTGTGTACCTGAGGGTTGATGAAACAAACCCAGTTTATTCAGGAAGAAATAGTCTTCATTATCTCCAGTACACATTTAAAGAAAATTGTTTCCCAAATAGCAAAAGTCAACCTAAAAGTTTGACTTTGAAAATGACAAATTTTCAATTTTCGCGAAGGCATATCATTCCCAAAAGGAATCTATTCTCCATGTTATTTTTTTTTGGGGGGGGGTGATGTGTAACTACCTTAATGTACTGTATTTACAAAAAATTTCAACCCTGGGATTTGCTTCCTTTAGACTTACAGTCTTTCAAAATTGGAAGATTTTAAAAAAATCCAAATTTTGACATTTTATATTTTTTTTTTGGGACAAAGTTTAAAAATCTGAAATTTTATAAATAAACCTTCGATAGTTTATTATACTCCTGTAAAAATTTCATGTTTGAGATTTATTTACAAGTCAAGTTAGAGGACTTTAAAAATCCCATAAAAAACATTTTTTGCAGAAAATAACAGAGCATTAATTTGACTATGTATTATTTTTATCATTAATAAATTATAATATGATCTCAAGTAATATTTCTAATTACATTTAAATGTTCAAATTAATGCAAACTATCAAATTAATTCTTATGGCATTTATATTTTCAAATTAAAGCACTATCTGATGCATTAATTTTACTATGTATTTATTCTGTTAAGTTATATTTTATCTAATGTTTCTATTTATAAGATAACAATTTCTGAAAATGCAGTAGGGTTGTATTGTACAAGATGAGCCCCAGGGTCATCACTGGATTAATCGACAAGTCGCCATTCATCCATCTGTTTATTATTTGAAAAAAGATGGTACATTAAAATCCAATGTTTTTGTGTCATTAGTGATACTTTGGAACACAATACAACTACAGTCCATTGCTTTCATCAGCATATGGTAAACTATATTAAAAGAAATCATCAACATATTAAAAAGTTCATTTATTTTTCTGATGGAGCTTCTGGTCAGTATAAGAACAACAACAAAAAAAAACTTTATTAACTTATGGGTCATCATAATTGGCAGTGTTAAAACTCTTTGGCTTTTTGGTTGGATTAACAAGAATTCAATAAAAAATAAATAGCGATTTTGCAAAACATATTGTCTAAAGTAGCTATGCAT
Organism: Araneus ventricosus; assembly: GCA_013235015.1. NCBI lineage: Eukaryota > Metazoa > Arthropoda > Arachnida > Araneae > Araneidae > Araneus > Araneus ventricosus. The sequence continues at coordinate 40,002 of BGPR01012601.1, read as the reverse complement.
AGCAAAGAATAAACAAATGTCTATGCATGGCAACTGCTTCAGATTCTCCGTCGTTTCAATGGAAACGAGCTTTTTCTACCTTGCTCAAAGTCGTTTTAATTGTATTCTTTGGTGACATGATGATCCAGATTTTTTTTCTATATTTCATGTTTGAAAAATGTCATATAATTATTTCTTATTTTTCTTATAATAGTGAAATATGTATTTCTTGTATTATTTATCCAGATAAGATATTTTTTTAAAGAATAGAAATATGTCGCTGCTTAAAATATGATGAAATATATAAATGAACATAAATTCAAAATTTTGACACAAGTCTGTTTCCGTGTGTGTACATGCACGCGTTTGCAACACTCCTAGAGCTTCTGCTACAGACACCCACCTTTCCAATGTTGACATGTATGAATATCTTAGGTGTTAGTCCCCTAGAGCTTACGTTGATAGTCTTGAAAATTACAACACACCAGGTAAAAATCACGAAAACAATATACCAAACAATGGAATGGCGTCAGTGGCTTCACTATGTAATTTTTTAGTGTGCAGCAGTGTAGGTAACAGTTTCGGCTGGCAGTATCAATAAGTTGGCGCTGCCTACTTCCTGGCGAACTTCAAATAAGCCATTCACAATCTTGCCCTGACTTCTCCTATATACATTTATCTGGGTTTCGAAAAATATTTCTGAGGTATCTAAACAAGTTTTGCCTTATTATTTTGAAAAAATCTCAATTTCTGAATTTTTTACAGCTCCTTAACAGATGTTATGACCATTTACCTTGTTGAAAGTTATTGGCTTTTATTCCAACCCTTATCCTTTAAGCATAATATTTATTATTAATAGTATACATGAAATTCTATTATATATTTTATGAAAGTTCATGCATACAAGATGGACTTCTGCCCTTACTATGTCGAATATTTTAGCTCAAACAAGCCTTCGAACCTTAATTACCTGGTTTTATTCCTCTTCAGCTTACCTACTGCACAGCAAGAGTGTTGCTAATTTTCGGCACATTTGCGATTTGAGGGGAAAGGGCAAAGTAAAAGTGTCAGGCAAGCCATTAACGTTGCTCTTGCTCTGTGGGAGGTACATGTGCAGTTTCTAACTACTCTCCTTCAAGCCGCTTATTGCTCCTCCAGTATTTTGCCATCCAGTATTTGTTAGACACAATTGCCGCGTGCCTTAGAAAATTGGTACAATACAATACCGATTTTATTTTTCCTTTAAAAACGACACCACATGGTCCAGGATGTGGATAGCTTCTGCATTGGGGGTAGGGGCTAGGAACCAGAGCCTGTTGTAACTGGGGCATCATGGGAGGAGCGGCTAGGGATTGGAATGTACACAGATGCTTGTCGCCTCTATTTTCACGTGCTAGTAATGGATTGTTTTCTTTAATTTTATCAACAAAAACAAACAAAAGAAAAATTATACTTACATTTCCTTTTATGCATACTTTTATTGTTATTAATTTTTTTAATAAAAATTTATTAATTTTTTATTAAGGAAGAAGAAAAAAAAAGGTGTATCTGCCATAAGAAATCTTCCTAAATGATGAATAGTATCAAGATGACATTTGTGCATGCCATTCTGAAGTCTATTTCTCTAGGTAAATTGTGCTTTTTTCAATTTAATTATTACTTGAAATATTTAATTAAATAACAAAAATTTAGCCAATTTTTGGTGTTTTCTCAGTTTTTGGTCAATAACTTCTAAAATATATATTGCACGAAGATGATATGTATTGCATACAATCTTAAAGAGCAGAAAATGTTCTTTTTATTGATCTGAATTTAAGTGGCAAACGTTCTTTCCCCCCAATTTTAATAAACATTTCGAAATTAATTTCAAACACAATCTGTAACCGTGCTTTCTATTATTGTAATTAAATTCAAACCGATTTATTGTTTTATCAAATCCTTCATTCCCATGTTTTTGCCACTGTTAAGGTTATGATAAAAAAAATCTTGCTGTCGTTGAATATTAACAGGAAGGCAAAATTTTTGCTTCCACTTTTATTCCATAGCGTGAACATCTTTCAATTTGTTTGCTCAGTAAGCCAATGATGTGAGTTATTTACTCTCCGTATGCGATGCTTCATTTAATTTTTGATATAATCCCAATGAGGGTGCAGATTCATTCAAGGTTATTGAGTCCGGTTACTACTGAAAAGAGAGAACCTTAGGAGAAATGGAGGGAACACTCTGCGTTGTTTTCATCAATCAGGCACACAGACACTAAAAAGAAAAATTGGTACTTCGGATAGTGATAATAAAATCCATGATGCGAAGGAGCTTCTGTTGTCGCCGTAAGCAATGATGAGGAAGAAAAAATGGAGCATCAAGCATTGTTAGATTTGTGCCAGATGGTTCAAAAGCCGGAGACAAAAGGAAGAGAGGGGTTGAATTGCTTTTACCATGTTATCTGGCCGAAGGGGTCAGATAACACGGGAGTGGTCAAACGAAAACCGAAAGATGCTGCTGCGAAAAACTGCTTTTTATTTAACTCTTTTCTAAGTTCGAAATGTTTCAGGCTTGTATGAATGTTGTGTAAGGCTGGAATTTTATGATCGATTTTTCACTCACTTCTTAATGCACTGGAGTTCTGAAATTTTGTATATTTATTGGGTCTTGATGACAATGCAATATTTTAATAATTTTAGAGCTCTGAGTTATCAGTTTTTTAAGAAAGAAATTCGCAAAATTATGTTTGCACTCGGTAGGTTTCAGTGGCGCCATCTATAGTATTTCTGCGAACTAAAATGCTTGGCACATTAATTTAAATCTTTCAATAAAAATAAGTATATCCTATTATAGATCTTTTTAAAGAAATTATTGCTGGAATTAGTTGAAGAAAAATGCATTTATGTTTGTAATATTTTATGATTGTTTGTAAGGTCAGAATTTTGTGATGCATTTTTCACTCATTACCTAATGTATTCATTGGGTCTTGATGACAATAATTTTAGTGCTCTTTTCAATAAAATAATTGATGGAATTAGGCGTGAAAAATCGATTCTAAAATCCCAAAATATTTATAATGCTGAATTATGACATAAATTAAAGACTAAAAACTAGAAAATAATTAATATAATTTTTTAAAAAAATGCTTTTACCAATGCATTAAATATTTTTTTTTCTATCAAAAATCGGGGGGAGGGGGGGGGTGAAAACAAACATCGTAAAGGTGTGAGGCGCTGAAAACAATAGAAGAAACTTATAAAGCCACAATGAGTGTCATAAAAAAAAACAAAATTTTCTTAAACATTCATTATATAAAATTTATTATGCATCATAGATGTAATAAAAATCCCAATTTACTTAGAGCGGTTCAGAATAAATCATTACTCTGTGTACCTACTTAATATCAAAATGCATGAATATGTAATCACAATTTTCTCATATGGTACAATAAAGCATAGGTTCCATTACGTGCATCCTATCAGACCTTTTTTAATAAAATAATTGCTTTAGTTATTTGATGTATAAAATATTTATAATACTGAATTATGACATAAATTAAAGACTAAAAACTTGAAAATAGTAAATATAAAAAAAAACGCTTTTACCAATGCATTAAAAATGAAAATAATATTTTTTTCTTAAAAATTAATATTGAGGTCCAAACAAAAATCGGAAAAGCGTGAGTCGAAGGTAGAAAAGCTGTAAGTAAATTAGAATTGTAATCACATTTTATAATATGTTTTATATGATAAATGTTTAATAACATTTCGTTTCTTTTGATAATCATTGTGGTTTTAAATCTTTCTCCTCTTGTTTTCAGTGCCTCACGCTTTTATGACTTTTGTTTTGACCTCCAGGTTTTTGAGAAAAAATCATTTTCTTTTTTAATTCATTGGTAAAAGCGTTTTCATAAAAAGGGTTTTTATATTTATTTAAGCTAAATATATTATAAGTATTTAGACTTGAAAATATTTTTATCCCGAGCAATGCCAGGTATATCATCTAGTTAGGTTAGTTATACACTAGAATGCTAATAAAATATGCAAAGGAATTCGCCACATTTCAGTGAGCTACTCTGTTAAGTCAGGACTGTTAAAAATAAGTTTTGATAGACTCTCCCATAACAGAAAACACTAGACTTTTTAGAACTGCGTTTGAGGCTCTAAACGTTACGAGGGACGCGTTCCGAAAGTAAGTTTCGTCTTTTATTCACAGAGAAGATGTAATACGAAGTGAGAAAACACATTGTCATAACAAAACACGACCTTTCCGGAATTCACGGCAGAGGGAGCGACATCGGAGGAACAATGGCGCATGCGCTGAGTGCTGAAGAAGACAGAGAAACAGCAGACCGCCGTGCTCGAGTTCAGTGTAGCCAAAATCAGTATGGCAGAAAAATGTGGTCGGAAAAGGAAGTGCGTGTTGTCATGTGCTATGAATTAGTGCGTGGAACTAGTATTTTAGATATTCATTGACGCCTAAAGTGCGTTTATGGAGATGACGCCATGTCTCGTCAAATGGTTGGGGGCTTGTGTTCAATGGTTACTGAAGAAAGGCAGAGTGTGGAAGATGAAGACCGATCTGTGCCCCTCTACACCCACGACTGCAACAAACATCGACAGAGTAGAGGAAATGGTGTTAGCATAGAGAGCATGTCCGAGAAAGCAGGGCTTTTGAATCGAGGGATTTTGTTCTTGAACCCAACCATTTGACGGGACATGACGTCGTCTCCATAAACGCTCTGTAGGTGTTGATGGATATCTAAAATACTAGTCCCACGCGCCCGTTCATAACGCATGACTGCACGCACTACGATTTGCGACCGCGTTTTTCTGCCCTGCTCATTTGCACCAGACTGAACTCGGGCATGACGGTCTGCTGCTTCTCTGTCTTCTTCAGCGCATGCGTCATTGCTCTGTTGATGTCGCTCCTTCTGTTGCGAATTCAGGAACTTTAGAGAGAACGTCCCAGGAAAATGATTTACAGAAATAAGCTGTTAGTTTTTTTGTTGTGGACATGGGGCGTTTAAAACTGGAACATTCATTTTTCATCGTCCTATACGTTTGGCTGTATATCGCTATTTCAAAGCGCTATGTGGATCTATTATAATCATTGGATAAATTTAACTATTTTCAGTATCTCAGAGAGAAAAATTGTATTGATTTTTTTCTTGTTTAGATTCCGAAGTTGCACTCTGAGGAACCTTGATGAATGGTGTAATTTTCAAGTGTGCCTTGCCAGTGAAAACGGCTACAGATTCACCACATCTTTCGGACAGAAAATTATTACAATTAAAAGGTGACACCTTTCTAAGATCAGCAAGTTTAGGCTGTAACATACGACCTGTCTCCTATGGTATCCACTAACACGACACAGGAGAGAACAATTTTTCCAGTCGATGTAGATTTCAAAGAAACTTGCTATTTTTTATGGTTTAAATCAAATTCAGACGCCTTGTTTGATTGGTGCAAAGGAAGATGCTCAAAAAATAGCCAGCTATATCTTTCTATGAAGCTTTAAAATTTAATTTGCACGCGGTTACTGAGGGGAATTTGTATTTGCTTGTGACTATTGAACTAGAATTTTTCAGAACTAATTGTTTTAAAAGGACATTTCTTATTACACAATAGAAAAGCAATACCCCTTCGACGCATGTAGTCAAGTGTTTTCTCAGCTGCGAAATTTAAAGGCACCTATACTGACTCATACGAAGCAAAAACTGTTTGCATATGACGTATGTAATAAAGGATTTTCTAATAAGTCGTATATAAAAACGCATTTACACGCTCATACGAAAGAGAAACCGTTTGCATGTGATGTGTGTAATAAAGCGTTTGCTCAGAAGGGAATTTTAAAAACACATTTGCGTACTCATACGAAAGAGAAACCGTTTGCATGCGATATTTGCAGCAAAGCATTTTCTGTGAAGTCGAATTTAAAAACACATTTACGTACGCATACGAAACAGAAACCGTTTACATGTGACGTGTGTAATAAAGCATTTTCAAGGGATTGGAATTTAAAACAACATTTACGTACGCATACGAAAGAGAAGCCATTTTCATGCGATATTTGCAGTAAAGCATTTTCTGAGAAGTCGAGTTTAAGAATTCATTTCCGTACTCATACGAAAGAGAAGCCGTTTGTATGCGATATTTGCAGTAAAGCATTTTCTGTGAAGTCGAGTTTAAAAACACATTTACGTATGTATATGAAAAAGAAACCGTTTGCGTGTGGTGTGTGTAGTTTCACAAGTTTTTTCTCACTAGTCGAGTTTACATTTACGGACGCATACGAAAGAGAAACCGTTTGTATGTGGCATTTGCAGTAAAGCATTTTCAATGAACTCGCATTTAAAAACACATTTACGGTCGCATTCGAAAGAAAAATCGTTTGCATGCGATTTATGTAGTGAATCGTTTTCTCAGCATCAAAATTTAAGAGCACGTTTATTGACTCATGTGAAACAGAAATCATTTACTTGTGATGTGTGTAATAAAGCGTTTTCTCAGAATTGAATTTTGAAAAACACATTTACGTATGCATACGAAAGAGAAACTGTTTTCATGTGACGTGTGTTGAGAATAAATAAGCCATACATCTGTAAGATTTAGTTAGAATTTTGACTGACATTTTATGACACATACCAAACGGTGTCATATTCAGTTTAAAGGTATTTTTAAATAAATTATTTCTACAAAACATAAAATCACATTAATAATAAAATAAATTTTAAAATAGGAAGATTCCATTTCGATAAGCTAATTTCTTGCGGCATGCAACATTTTCCTTTACTCTACAGCATAATAGCCTACGTAATCCTATTAACATTGATTTATTTCACTTCTAGTAATGCAATACATATGCCAGATGCATAGTTAGAAAGAGTTACTTTTTTACTTTTAGTATTAACAGACATAACACATTTCCGCGGTTTTCATCATCGGATTTTATCATTCTTAATTTTCTTTTATATAATAATTCTACTGTATTTTTAATATCTCAAGCACTTTTTGTATAAATTTATTTTATTGTTCAATTAATC
>BGPR01012601.1:0-32986 GCA_013235015.1 Araneus ventricosus | reverse complement strand
GCATACGAAAGAGAAGCCGTTGTTATGCGATATTTGCAGTAAAGCATTTTCTGTGAAGTCGAGTTTAAAAACACATTTACGTATGTATATGAAAAAGAAACCGTTTGCGTGTGGTGTGTGTAGTTTCACAAGTTTTTTCTCACTAGTCGAGTTTACATTTACGGACGCATACGAAAAAGAAACCATTTGTATGTGGCATTTGCAGTAAAGCATTTTCAATGAACTCGCATTTAAAAACACATTTACGGTCGCATTCGAAAGAAAAATCGTTTGCATGCGATTTATGTAGTGAATCGTTTTCTCAGCATCAAAATTTAAGAGCACGTTTATTGACTCATGTGAAACAGAAATCATTTACTTGTGATGTGTGTAATAAAGCGTTTTCTCAGAATTGAATTTTGAAAAACACATTTACGTATGCATACGAAAGAGAAACTGTTTTCATGTGACGTGTGTTGAGAATAAATAAGCCATACATCTGTAAGATTTAGTTAGAATTTTGACTGACATTTTATGACACATACCAAACGGTGTCATATTCAGTTTAAAGGTATTTTTAAATAAATTATTTCTACAAAACATAAAATCACATTAATAATAAAATAAATTTTAAAATAGGAAGATTCCATTTCGATAAGCTAATTTCTTGCGGCATGCAACATTTTCCTTTACTCTACAGCATAATAGCCTACGTAATCCTATTAACATTGATTTATTTCACTTCTAGTAATGCAATACATATGCCAGATGCATAGTTAGAAAGAGTTACTTTTTTACTTTTAGTATTAACAGACATAACACATTTCCGCGGTTTTCATCATCGGATTTTATCATTCTTAATTTTCTTTTATATAATAATTCTACTGTATTTTTAATATCTCAAGCACTTTTTGTATAAATTTATTTTATTGTTCAATTAATCATACTTCTTTCAATTTTCGGTATTTATGTTGGGTACAGTTCATTATTTATGAGGTTGTTTAGTACCAAGCCGGTGTCTTATCTGTATTAAAGAATTTTCAACACGGCGTTCTGTGACAGCGCATTGACTGTCTCACTCTGGATGGAAGCCGTGGTACGTTCTGTAAATATGCATTAAAGTTTTTTCTGCATGGAAAAGTGTTGTTAGCTTGAAATAGCTTATTTAGTAAAAAAAGTAATCCTTTGTTTTTTTTTAATTCTCTCTTGGGTTTTCAACTGTGTTAAAAGTAATGTGTATGCGTGAGAGATTTTAGATGGCCTTGCGAGAAAACCTGAGAGAAAAGTATTGCTCAGGAATATCAGAAAGTACAAGGGAGTTCAAAAATTGTTTATCACTCCGAATTACTATTAATTTACATGAAGAAATAAAAATATGGTAAAACCTATTTATAACAATGATAGAATGGATGGACCTAGAAAAATACTGCTATAGACAGGTTATCACCATTGCACATTCAGTCACTAGCGCTCTCTGATCTTCCTGCTGCAACAGATTTGAGTTTCTAGCCACCTCCCCCGCCTATATTCTGGAGAATGGACTGTCTAAATAGGTAAAATTATCGTTATATGCAGGTGCATCTAAAAAGTGGTTATCACTGTTGGCAGGTTCATAATATATAGAGTAAATAAAAATTATATCTGGATGGAACAAAGTTAACGTTATAGGCAAGTTACACTACGAAACTTTTTCTGTATTCAGCGAAGCTTCAAATAACAGATTAATCAATACAAATATGAATCTTCGAAATCAGCGGTTCCCAACCTTTTTTTCACTCGCATACCCCTTGATTAATCTTTTTATTTTCGAGTACCCCTATTGTTATATCCCGTCAACCTTCCACCGGCACAAGTTTTTTTAATAACGTCAGAGGCTTTGATTAGCTTAAGAATCGGACGACTTGAATGAATATAACAAAATTTATAGGATTGATTTTACATTTTATTGTAATTTTTAATATAGTATTAGTTCAATGTCAAAGCGAATGAAAACAGCATCGGAATAATTTCTCATTAACTTATGATGAGAGCTCACAATTACTAGACATTAATATTTTTCTTGAAGATGCTTTCGGACTCCTACAGTTTTCACTTTTATTTTTATGCGAACTTGAGAAAATGAAGTTTTAGGATATTCTTATGTTTTGCCCCATTAGCAAGATCACCCCTAACTGGTCCCCCGCCTACCCCCAGGGGTACGCGTACCACAGGTTGGGAACCTCTGTTCTAAATTATTAGAAATGATCAAAATTGTGTTAGTTTTTCTTTAGTTTTGCTATTAATGTCGACAGATCGAATTGCAATCGTTACTTATTATATCAAGAAACTAGCTCCTCTCCCCCTTTTTACATCAAAACAATGTTTTCACCGGAATCCCATAATTCAACATAATGACACTATTTTTTTCAGTTAAATAACTTTGATTTTGAGGTATTTTAGTTATTGTGTATATGATATTTATCAATGCTTTATGTGTGCATATTTTCGACTCTGTGTATTCTGTTTTATGGGAAAAGTAAATGGTCGTGATAAGATTTCATCCACTTTATTCTGGGAATCAGTTTGTGGATATCATGTCATGAGATTTTCATTTTTATAATAAAGATATCTTTTTATACATCTTTATTTTATCTCCTTTTTCTGAAAATTCCTCCATAAAAGTTCTGTATTCTTAGTAATAAGCTCTATATACACGAGGGTGTTTCAAAAAGTGAGGTAACAAGGGCTCTGACGGGTACAGAAATTCTCCATCCGAATTAAATTCCCTGTCCAGACAGATGGTATAATCAGAGCGTTCGAATGCCGCCTGTTGATGGAGGTAGTGTTGCTGTAGTATACCGGAGTCGCAGTTAGAAGACGTGGACGGTGATTAAAGTACGAAATTTGCGCAAACAATTCGCCGGGAAAGACCGAGACTGCTCTCGCCAGGTATCTTGATTTGACATTACAACGCTCAACCGCATACGGCTTTAGTTACGTGTTATTTGGTACAACTTTTCCAATGGGAGCTGTTGGATCAACCTCCCTACAGACCGGTCCTCGCGCACCAAGTGATTTCCTTATCTTTGGACCGTTGAAGGAATATCTAAAACGTCGGTATTTCTTAACAGTTGCTGAAGTTCAGCAAACCATCTTTACGTGGCTCCACAACCTTGACGTTGATTTCTTTGATGCTAGTTTCGATACGTTGTTGTACCAATGGAATAAATGCTTCTACAACCATAATGCCTATGCGAAGAAGTAGCATGTACCGGTTCCTTGGAACGTTGTGTATCTTTTTGAATTCGTGAATAAAGATTTTCTCTCAGAGGGCTTATCCTCGTATATACTGGTAATTGCCTTATTTAAAAAGACGATGTTTTTAAATCTCATTTGTTGTAAGCATTTTTTTCTCACAATATTGGGCTTGAAAATAAAGTAGTAATGTTTTAAGATAAGAGGGTAGGCTTCGACTTAGTATATAACATTATTGAAAATGAGTGCCAATATCCGGGATAATGATCCAACAAAAAGCTCTGAATTTCAATTCTAAACTCGGAGGAAGCAGTGATTGGCTAGAAAAGTTCAAGAATCGCCAGCTGATCATCGTAGGAGAAAAAATGTCATCTGATATTGAAGCAGGAAACAGCTTTATTGCTGAATTGCAGGACTTGATTGTGAAGGGAAAATGAACTGCAGACCAAATATATAACTGCGATGTAACTGTACTATATATTGGAGAGCACTTCCAACGGAAACCTTGGCTGCAGAAAATGAAGCTGTTGCTCCAGGCCGGAAAAAGATGAAGGATCGTGTGACGATTCTGGGATGTGTTCATGCTTCTGGCTCACATCGTGTAAAGCTGTCTTTTGTGGGAAAGAGTGAAAAGCCAAGCTGTTTTAAGCAGAGGCGGTGCCAGAAATTTTCCGCCAGGGGGAGGGGGGGCAAGCAAAGTTTTTCTAATTTAGGTAACTTCAAAATATCTTATAGTAATTAATTTTATATTTAATTAAAGGTAATTAAATATTAATTAGCGAATTTTATAATAGTAATTAATTAATTGGAATAATTAGCTATTTGTATAATGTCGGTGCAGTAAGAATTGTCTGACTAAACGACAGACAAGCAATAATTGAAAATGAAGAATTATGAACATAAATTTCTTAGGAAATGAAATGTACCGCACTGATATTGGAAAAAAATTACTGATTATTATCTAAATTTCATAACACTATAACAAAATAAAAAAATAGCCGAAGCAAGTGAAAATATTAACAAATTTTAAACATATAAATGCATATCTCTAATAATAATAAAGGAGAATGTTTGTGTGTGTGTATTGGTTCTCTACAGAGCAGATCGTTGAACCTAGAGCTACGAAATATGGCACAAACCTACTTTGGAGGGTGGGAATGTGTACCTCGGAGCCCTTTAGAATTTTAATTAATTAAAAATTAAGCGAAATTTTGGCGTTTTCCATTAATAACTTCCGAAAATATTACAGCACGAAAATAATTTTTCGCCATCTGAAAGTTAAAAAAAATTACCTTTTCAATGGTATCGATTAAGTTGCTGTACAAGTCTTCCTCTAATTTTAATAAATTTTAAAAATATTTTGGACATAATTTACAACAATACTTTTCATTGTTGCAACGCAATTCAAACCATTTTCATTGTTTAAAGAAATATTTAATTGTGTGTTACTCTTTCATTGTTGAAAGATGAGGTATTATCCTAATAAATTTTGCTTTTATATTTTATTTCATGAAAATTTTTGTGGAATCTGTAAACCAAGCTCTCTGAGATATTACCAACCCGACAAACAAGCTATTCGAAGAGGGGGGGGGGTAGTATGTAATACAGCGAAACCTCTCTACAGTGCCCACCCACCGTTCCAAGGAAAATTGGCCGATCTAGAAGGTTATTAAGTTTGGGAGTAGGAGTATAAAGTATTTAAATAAGACCTAATTCGTCACTGCTGATAAATCTAATTTTAAAAATTATCCAAAGAAAAAGTACTTTATCCGAAAATCTCTCTCTCTATATATATTTCTTGGTTTCTTTTTTTTTTTATTGTTTTTGGGAAAAAATATAAAATTTGGGTCTTTCAGCTTTTTCGGAGGTGACTTTTTCAATTGTAAAAATATATCTATAATTGTTTTGTTGGTAGTTGTTCAGTCAGCCGATGGACCAGGGTGTGATCGAATCTATGAAACGGCATTATAGAAAACAGCTCCTGTAGCCAATTGCAATTAGGTAAAATAGGGGAAAAAATTTGTATAGTTTTGAAACTTTGGTCAAATACTTCTTTGACATCAAGGATATCAGAACCGAAAGGTTTCCACCTCTCCGGGGGGAGTTTCCGCCACTAGGGGGAAAGAAGTGAAGTGGAGTGTTAGGTCAGTTTTTCCTAGATTTCTTCAACCCTACACATTCATTGTTAGAAATGGTTAAAATGAAAGTCCTAGAGCACAAAATTCTGCGTCGAATGAGTACTAACACTATATATTTTGTTGCAGTAGTACGATTACAAACTCTTATCAAAGTTGCAATTATTTTACAATTTTCAAAAAAAAAATCATTATTCTTACAAAAGACGACGCATACAATCAAATATTTTATCTAAATAAAGTTTGTATGTATAAGTATTCACTTTTGTAAGCACATTCATATGTCAGAGCACCAATACCAGAGCGCTAGTGTGGTGTGGAAGTTAGGAGAGAGAGTACAAGTAGTCCATTGCAACGAGACCGAAAAACGACAATTAGGAGAAAATTTTATAAAGTTTTGAAACTTTGCTCAACTACTCTTCTGACATTAAAGAAGCGGAAACCGTAAAGTTTCCATCCTTGAGGGGAGAACTTCCCCCCAACCCCCTCGAACTTGCAAAACCATCGAAGCACAAAATGATCGTACCCAGCTTATAAAACAATAATTAACATTGCTTATTTTTTAAACTGCAATAAATTATTTTCATAAATATTCTAATTATATGTAGCCTCTTGCTGGCCATGTTTTATAATATCTTTGATACAGTTCCAGAGCGACCAGTTGGTAACACTGACAACCTTTACTTCGTTCTTGATGGAGGCTCTCTTATTCATCGTGTAGTACGGCCAAAGCAAGAGACTTTCGGTGATGTTTACCACATATGTGTCTTATATCAAGAGGCATTACGGCGATGAAGTAACAGTTGTTTTTGACGGATATACCGAAAGTAATGTTAACACAAAGGTTATTGAATGTCAAAGGCGAAGGATGAGGCGTACCTCAAGAGAAATAATTATTAATGAAAGCACAGTTCTCGTTGCCCCTCAGAGACAATTTCTAAGCAATCTTGCAAATAAGGAGCGTTTCAATTCGCAAACTTGCTAGTCACTTGGAGAACGTATGCATATGCACGTTTGTAGCAACAGATGATGCTGATGTACATATTCTGAAGAGCGGTATAGAGACATATGAGAAGATTAAGAAACAAGTTTATGTAATTGGCCAAGATGTTGATATTCGTTCAGATGTTGCAATTGTTCAACCTCAGTAAATACCTGCAAGATATCCCTGAGATCTTTAATATCCCTACATCAACTTACACTGAGATTGGAAGAGCAGGAGAGAGGTTCATCATCGCATTGTACAGCAACAAGAATTAAGAGAAAAGAAGCGTGAATAAGATTAACAATTGCACTGCTTGTAGTTTTCCCTTTCTATAGAACTCTGAAGTTGTGTCACAACCACTAATCGCATGAACGAAGAGAATGGATTTTTTTTTTTTGTGTGTGTGCATTCGATCACAAGATTAGAATTCTGCAGATCTTTAGAGCTATAGAACCTATCTTTGACTTTACCCTCTTTCAACATGAGAATATCTATATAGGCTGGAGTAAGAGCAATAAGTAAAACAAGAATATCAACATCTTGGACAATTACAACTTGTTTCTTAATCTTCTCATATGTCTCTATAGTAGTGTTCACAATATGTACATCAGCATCCTCTGTTGCTACAAACGTGCATATGCCTACGTTATCCAAGTGGCTAGCGAGTTTCCGAAATGAAAAACTCCTTATTTGCAAGATTGCTTAGAAATTGTCTCTGAGGGGCAACGAGAACAGTGCTTTCATTAATAATTATTTCTCTTGAGGTACGCCTCATCCTTTGGCATTTAATAACCTTTGTGTTAACACTGCTTTCGGTATATCCGTCAAAAACAACTGTTACTTCATCGCCGTAATGTCTCTTGATATAGGACATATATGTGGTGTAAACATCACCGAAAGTCTCTTGCTTTGGCCTTACTACACGATGAATAAGAGAGCCTCCATCAAGAACGAAGTAAAGGTTGTCAGTGTTACCAACTAGTCGCTCTGGAACTGTATCAAAGATATTATAAAACATGGCCAGCAAGAGGCTACATATAATTAGAATATTTATGAAAATAATTTATTGCAGTTTAAAAAATAAGCAATGTTAATTATTGTTTTATAAGCTGGGTACGATCATTTTGTGCTTCGATGGTTTTGCAAGTTCGAGGGGGTTGGGGGGAAGTTCTCCCCTCAAGGAGGGAAACTTTACGGTTTCCGTTTCTTTAATGTCAGAAGAGTAGTTGAGCAAAGTTTCAAAACTTTATAAAATTTTCTCCTAATTGTCGTTTTTCGGTCTCATTGCAATGGACTACTTGTACTCTCTCTCCTAACTTCCACACCACACTAGCGCTCTGGTATTGGTGCTCTGACATATGCATGTGCTTACAAAAGTGAATGCTTATACATACAAACTTTATTTAGATAGAATATTTGATTATATGCGTCGTCTTTTGTAAGAATAATGATTTTTTTTTGAAAATTGTAAAATAATTGCAACTTTGATAAGAGTTTGTAATCGTACTACTGCAACAAAATATATAGTGTTAGTACTCATTCGACGCAGAATTTTGTGCTCTAGGACTTTCATTTTAACCATTTCTAACATTGAATGTGTAGGGTTGAAGAAATCTAGGAAAAACTGACCTAACACTCCCCTTCACTTCAGTTCCCCCCCCCCTCTAGGGGAGGAAGCTCCCCTCGGAGAGGTGGAAACTTTTCGGTTCTGATACCCTTGAGGTCAAAGAAGTATTTGATCAAACTTCCAAAACTATATAAATTTTTTCCCCTATTTGCCATTTTTCGGTCTAATTGCAATGGACTACTAAGCAGATTGCTTTTTGAAGGGGATGACGATGAGGAGGAGGCTGCATGTTCCATTGTTCAATTTTGGGAAGCATTAACTCTGAAAGACTGTGTCTACATGATTAACGAAGATTGTGAGTCTGTGCCAGAGCATAGCTTAAAACGGTCCTGGCGAAAACTGGCGTCCTATCTCGAAAATGTAGACCAATCAAATGACAGTGGCTCTGTCACCGTGAATTAAAGGGACTTTTGAAACAAATTCCAGACTGTGGAAATTGCGAAGAGGATGACGTTAGTTCGTGGTTAGATTATGCTGATGTTACAGGATTTCAACTGATAATCGATAACGAAATCATCGTCTAAGTACGAAAACCCCAAAACGATGACGATAACAGCGAGTGTGATGAAGATGAGGTGATCGAAACTTCTAAAATAAGCAACTCCGATGCTTTTGAATGTTTTGCTAAAGGACTGATGTGGTTGGAGCAACAGACTGACTCCGATTCTACAGAACTTATGCAACTGAAACAACTTCGGGACACAGCGGCTAAACGACGTCAGTCATCCTTACGGCAGAGCAAACTTCCGTTTAAACCAATCTAAAGTACGTATCGTATGTCATATAAACATTTACATTGAATTTTCTGACTTGTGTAACATCTATTGAACAAATTTATTGTTTATAATTATAGTAATATAACTAAAAACATCACATTTATTTATTTTCTATATGTTTAAAACCAGTGTTAAAATTTCTGCGGTCTCCTGACGGCCATTTTTAAGTACTCTCTCTCATCCGGAATTTTCGATTTACCGACGGAGGTCCGGTCCCGCCCACTTCGGTTAATCGAGGTTCTACTGTGCATGGTAATTTTTTTCTTTCGCTTAAAAATTACAGTCGCTTTTCTGTTGCATGTCTCTTACTTCTTCATGTTTGAAGACTTAATACATAGGCAAAAACACAGTCATAGAAAGGGATGATACCGGAGTGTATTTATACACCAAAGGCCTCGATTGGCTGTGATGGATACATGAAATCTCTCAAAGCATGAGCACAGTAACGGGATGTCATCGCCGGCATGGGATGAAAATGAAAACAAAACCCTTTAAAAGTGAATGAAGCATGCATATCGTTTGTAATTTTACAGAAAGGTCAATTGTTGTATAGAATTTTAAACTAAAGAAATTTTTTTTAAATTATTTAAATTCTAGATATATTTTTTTTCTCTCTCGACTTGGTTTTTACTAAATTGTAGTTTAAAAGCTATTAGTGCTTTTTTTTATTTAGCAAAAATCTAACGATAAGCCATTAATATTATTGTAATATTTTATTTGTTTCGGGAATTATTAGTTGTGTAACAAAGTATTTCTTAACTAAATCTCTCTTCAGTCGAGACTTGGGTTTCCCTGGGGGAAAATATCTTTCTTTTACGAACCAACGCTTCTACAAGTTATTGACCCCATCGGTGGGGAAATTTTCTGGAAACAAGAGACCCCTTTTGACTCTGTGCGGGCGCATTGCAAAAATTCCGTTTCCCACCCTCGAGCTGACCTTTGAACTGAAAATGGTGGTGTTTTTCACCCGTTTGGGGTCGGTGACTGAAATTTTTGTTTTGTCGGCGGTCTGAGACAGAGAGGTTTTAGGCTCCGTAAAGAGAGGAGGGAAGCTGAGAAAGGGAAGAAGAGGGCCGCGTTGGCCCCTGGCCGGATTCGAAATTTTGCGGCGGATTATCTGTTAGGCCGAGCTGGAGATGCAGGATTCGGTAGGAAAAGGTCGTGCCGATCGACACATGTCTTGAACGAATATGCTGGTCGCTGGGCTGACACAAGGGGCTTCCCCAAGACGTGCGATATTCTTCTATAATTCTGCGAGGCTACGATATTCTGTGTGTCTGCAGATCCATTGCACCGGAATCCTTAACCAAAATAAAAGTTGATGAAGAAGGCTGATGTCTGCCCCGCTGGATCCCCCTTTGAACCGTCACGATGCCGGACCCTGGTATTACCTCATCATACCGTCATATGTTAGCCGAACTTTACCCATCAACCTAAGAACTGGCGCTCCGCCATGTCCGGTCTGTCCTGAAATCGAGGATCCATTGAAGAATCATAATCATCAATAGCCCCTGTAAAACTACAGATACCGTGCCTTATTTTTTTTCTTACGCAGACATTACTAAAGAAGTTGGTATCCAGCGCACCGCCATGTTTGACCTGGAATATGAACAGTTAAGTGTTTTACATTTAAAATTTTATCTTGACTATGTAAAAATAAATATGGTAATCCATATTATAATTTAAGGGATAGTAACTGATAATAGATAAATTAACGAAATAAAAAGATGGCATTTGGAAGTATTATGAACAACTATCGAAGGGTTAATTTGATATAGATTCTTTTATTATAATCAATGGGTTCAAATGTTACAGGCTGCTATTTATAACTTTAAATAAATTAATTACATGTGTAAAAAAAATACAAGCAATATATAATATTAAGTCATGTAGGATTTAAAGATGTGCTATATATATAGATTATAATACCTAACAAGTTCAACTCCATATAGATTCAATTTTTATATGTGGATTTGACTTGGTGATATATTTAGATTAATTGGTTATTATTGCAGTTTCATTAAAAATTTAAATGGTTTGCAATAATTTTCTAACTTCTCTTTTCTTTATTTATTTGAAAACATAAGGGTTAGTAGAATAGAACATATTGTTAATGTAAATCTTAAGTAATTGGAATATATGTGACGATTAACCTGATGAAGTTACATTTGAGTATTTTTTAGCTAATTGCTATTCGTTATTCGTAGCATGTTATTGTATGTTCTAGGATGTTTAATATAATAAATGAGAAAACATATATATGTTGGTGTATTTAAATTACATTTTGAGTATTTTTAGTTGATTGCTATTTGTTATCCGTTGCATGTTATTGTATGTTCTAGGAAGTTTAATATAAAGGAAAATTAATGATAGGCATAAAATCTATTAATAAAATGTTTAAGGTTAGGATAAATAAGAGTAAATTAAGATTGTTGGTGGTCACTATTATTTGAAATTTCTTTTGTAATGAACAGTTGCTATATAATAAGATAAAGTTATATATATTTAATGTAAAAGCTGCAGCATAAATTGATTGATTTTTAAACACGAATGAATTTTAAGAATAGAATCCTTTTGTTTAAACTGGGTCGACCCTAAGCAAGAGAGTATCTATAATATCTGATACGTTGAATCAGTTTCCTTTTATTGTGTTTTATTAGTATTTGTTTTGGTGTTTGTGTTTTGAATTTATTTTATGTATTAACATTGATTATAAGGCAAAATAAGAGATGAGTATCGTGTTGTAAAGTGGTAGGGTTAATTTTGATGTTAAAAAAAAATGTCATTAGTTTAAAGTAATTTGGTCTCTGATTTATTTGCCACCACTATGACACTGATGGAGGTAACTATTTGGTGTAACCTGGGTTAAAGATGAAAAATATAACATCTAAAATTTTTTTAAATATAAGACACAACGCAACTAAAGATCTTTATGAATTGTTTTGGTATTGAATTTGGTGATCATTTTATGGATAAATTAAGAATTGAAATTAAATTGAAGTTATGCTAAATTGTGACTAGAAGGGAATTAATTATTTAATTATTTGTTTGATCAAATGCTATTATACTTGCCTTGCACATGTAAATATGATTTAAGATCTAAGATGCTATGAATCTAAAGGTGAGTAAATGGAGTATTGTTTTTTTGAGTTATCTGAATACTGAAAGTAAGAAGGTATAATTAGTAGAAAAATTAAAAAGTTTATAATTTTATAATAATTTAAAAGTTCATAAAATTTAACTTCTAATAATTAATATTATAAAAAGACAAGTTAAATTAAATTTAAAATTCTTTACGACACAATATATTCTTCAGTGTGAGAGTAGTAATGTGCAGAAATGACAGATTAGAATGCACGGAGATGTAATTAAAGCAAGAACTTCAAAACTTTTAGAAAATTAGGCTTATTTCGAAAACACAGCGTAGAAAAGACCAAGGAAAAGGTTAAGTTAATGCTTTTCTTTCTTGTAATACAAAGAAAAAGTATTGTAAACGTCAAAAAATTGAAACTCGAGATTTTGATGGATTTCCACGTTTTAGACCTCCCCGTCTTCGAAAAACACAATTTAGGAATTCTGGCTATTTGTCTGTGAACACGATCCTTCAAACCCGGTTAGATCTTGACAGATGAAATTTGGTATGTGGTCTTTGCACCAGATGTGTAGATCTCTACCAAATTTTGGACGAAATCCATCTAAGGGAAATCTGTCCGTGTTCATGTGAACACGATAACACAAAAACTTAAATAGCTAGGTGGATAAAATTTGGTTGCACTCTTTCATCCTCAAGAATGTAGATCCGTATCAAATTGTGGTTTCAATAGGTCGTGAAAAAGGCGTTCGAAATGCATATTCGGTTTTCTACGTCATGCCATGACACACAAAACGCGCCATATTGCATATTGGCACCCACTTGGCGCATTTTACTCCTTCTTGTATCGTCGCCCTTTCGTCTTATTGCTTTTGTATCTTATATTGTATACGATGGTGATATAAGTGCCATTCCATAATTTTTATGCAATTGTGGGATGACACATCTACCAGGGCGTATACGAGAAAGTCTGGGGGGAGACCACTCCCGTTCGTTGGAATGATGTTTGTCCGTCTCTCTGTGAACACGATAACTCAAAAACGGACGAGCTTGACGGATGGAATTCGGTATGTGGTCTTCACACAAAATTTGCAGATTTGTTTCAAATTTCGGAAGATGCGTAAAGTTTGTGTGTCCGTGTAAACACAATATTTTAAATACGCAACGAGCTAGATGAATGAAATTTGGCGCACCATCAGACTAATAGACCTGGGTCCAATTTTGCACCAAATCCGCCAAAAGGTTGGCTGCCTGTCAGTCTGCCCATTCGCGTAAAAACATCTATAAATAACGATGGCCGTCAAATCGACCTGAAAACGAACTACATTTCTTCAAGCTAACTCTAAACAATACAAAAAACCGACGCTCCCAACCATAGTTCGAGATTAATTCTCATAGGGTCGAGAGCGCCCTCTTGTGATGAGGCAGACCATGGGTTAAACTCGAATAGATATTTTCCACAACTATCAGAAGAAATGCGTAACGATTTTCTTCTCTTACCGGCTCAAGGACAAACTGACGTAATTCGCTACTCCGTAATGAAATTCCTCTCCGCTCTTCGGGTACGCATGCGCGTGGAGATAACGGATTCTCTTCAAAAGTAAATTATACGGACCGACAGACAGTCAACCCTTTGACGGATTTGGCCCAAAATTTTATACGGACCTACATTCATGACGATAAAACTGTGTATAAAATTTTATCCATCTGGCTTTTCAATTTTTTGAGTTATAGCGTTCGCATGACCTCGAACATGCAGACAGACAGACTTCCCGTCGACGGATTTTGTCCAAAATTTGATAGAAACCTACACATTATGTTTAAAGACCACATACCAAATTTCATCCCCGTAGCTCTAATAGTTTTCGAGTTATCGCGTTCACAGACAGACACACAGACATAATTCCAAAATTGTGTTTTTCGGACTCAGGGAGGTCTAAAACGTGGAGATCCGTCAAAATCTCGAGTTCGAATTTTTTGACGATTACAATACTTTCTCTTTTCATACTTCGTATACGAGAAAGTAAAAATGGTAAAAGCAGGATAACACGAGATGGAACTTTTTTGTAGATATTTTTCTGTAAATAGTTCATGTTTTGTATTCTTTTAGGCTAAACTAAAATCAAATTTTATCACCATTTTTTTAGTAAAACGACATAATGTTTTGTTTTCATACACAATGCTTAATTTGTCAACAGCTTTCAATAACAGAGCTCACACTTATTTGCTGTTTATTTGATTGGAAAATGTAGGATCAAAAAGAACAAAGAATGATGAAATAAAGTTGGGCATTGAATAATCTAAAAAAGGCAGAAACCACTAAAAAAAGCTAAAATGGACTGGATTAAAAGGTATCGTATAAAAGTTTTTGAAAGGATATCACAATTGGAATGGGAAGGAGAGAGAATACAAAGAGAACCTCCCCTTCCATGCAATTTTTTTTATCTCTAAGAATGAGGTTAAAGATTATCCTAAACTTTATGATAAATACTTCTAGATCTTAGCTACAAGGTCTTTATTACAAAATAGAGAAGGGGGGGGGGAGCAATCTTATTTGTTTCCATATTCCATTTTTCTTGCCACTGACAATGGCACCACTGATTGACGGCAGATCGCACATCAGCATAAACAATTGGTCGTGTCAAGAATTCTGTAGCCGATTTTGCAGATTTGTCTGCCAATTCATTTCCGGTAATGCCAACATGGGAGGGAACCCATGAAAATAGAATCCGAGCCCCTTTTGAAAGTAAATGCCTATAGAAGTCTTTAACTTCTTTAATGAGTGGATTACAAGTTCAGGAGCTACGTAAAGATTCCAGAAGACTCATAGAATCAGTGTATAAAATGGATTTTCTAATTTCGTGCTCATCAATGTATTTGAGTGCAAAATAAACAGCCGTAATTTTTGAAGAAAAGACAGAAGTAAAAGAGTGTAGTTTATAACTGAGATGATGTGACCATTAGTAAAAAATGCGCAGCCAACATGGTTCAAGGATTTGGAACCATCCGTAAAAACTGGTTGATAAGACTGATACAATTTTCGATGTTGATTAAAAAGTGAAATTAAAACTGAGTTGTTGGAGTCTGACTTGGTAAAATTTCCAAAAGGGTTAATGTAAGAAATGCTGTTCTCCATCCATGGAGGATGGCCACAAAAATCAGTTGTGTGAACCTTTACAACATGAAAAGTGTCTGGAAGTATATTACGCATACACAGTCCAAAATGAGGGATGCATGAGGGGCGGGCATTGAAGTGGCGATTATTATTGCCATTTAATAATGCCCCACGTAAAGGATGCTTGTCGTTTGACAGAATCCGAAAGTAATAAGAAAGAGACAATTTATCTCTTCTAGATGATAATGATGGTTCAAAAGCCTCCGCATATAAACTAGGTATAGGAGATGTTCGGAAGAGTCCTAAACACAGCCTTAGAGCTTGATGATGAACATAATCAAGGCGTTTCAAGTAAGAAGGTCGAGCAGAGCCATATACGACACTTCCATAGTCTATCATAGACCGGATGATGCTTCAATAAACACGAAAACATGAACGGTCTGCTCCCCAGGAAGTATTCGATAGAGTTCTTAAAATATTTAATGATCGAAGACATCTCTTCCGTAAGCTGGCAATGTGCGGAAGGAAAGTCAAACGTTTATCAAATACTATACCCAAAAATTTATAGTTATCTTGAAAACGAATGGGGACACCACTCAAAAACAATTCTGGATCAGGATGAAGTGGCCGTTTGCAAAAGTGTATGCCTATTGTTTTTTGTGCAGAAATAGTAAACCCGCTTTTATTTGACCACTCAACAATATTGTTGATGGCTGTCTGAAGCTGTCTTTCTATGAGTTGCATGTTGCGACCATAACATGAAATGTGCAAATCATCAACGTAAAGATTCTTTTGCACAGTTTGTGGGATTACTGATAAAATAGGACTGATAGCTAAAACAAAAAGGGTTACGCTTAAAACACAGCCCTGAGGAACTCCTTCTTCCTGGCAAAAAATGTTTTAAAAAGTATTCCCCAGTCGGACTCTAAAAAATCTTTGCTTTAAAAAGTTTTGAACAAATATAGGAAAATTTCCTCTAAAACCAAGATCATATAGGTTTTTCATGATGCCATACCTCCAAGTACGATCATATGCTTTGTAAATATCGATGAAAATAGACACTAGATGATTTAGACACTAGAAAGAACGCGAATATCTGTTTCCAATTATATTAAATTATCAATTGTGGATCGTGACTTCCGAAACCCACTTTGGAAGGGAGATATGTATTCATTCTTTCCTAGGATGTGTACCAATCTTACATTTACTATTCGTTCAAAAAGTTTACACATGCAACTAGTTAGGGCTATTGGTCGATAATTTAGCGGATCCTGCGGGTCTTTACCTGGCTTCGGTATAGGAATTATAAAAGCATGTTTCCAACAACCTGGAAAAACATGTTCTTTCCAACATGTAAAGAATATTTAGAAGCGAGTGTTCTGAAAGATGTTGAAGCATAGAGTAGGTTACCTCATCAGGACCAGGTGAAGTGTGTTTAATAACAGATAATGCTGTATGCAGTTCAAAGATTGTTAGGTAGCGCGCAATTGAAGCGCCACCTACTGGCCCGACATCTAATCAACCATTACCAACTGAGATCGGAATGAAAGCAGCCACCCACCTGAGCTGTGGCTCGTATTCGATCTGGTGATCAAAACACATCATCTGCCCTTGCAGAGTGTTAACCTGTGAACTATCTAAAATCCGCCCCTGCGGAACTATGGTAATTCTAATAACTATCCGCCCTTGCGGAATTATTATCTGTTATTCACCCGCTCCAGCGGTGAAGTAGTTGAAACGAAATTACCCATCTAGTGTTTTATTGTTTACAATATGTTGAGTGTCAAATAAATTTATTTTTCTACTATCGACGACTTTTCAGTGACTAACACTCAACATAAATTTGGTCCGTCGATTGCCAAAGGATTATTATTTTTAAAGCCATGAATCCAGAAATAACGGCATTGAATAGGTTGCGTGGTGCGCTTAGACAAAGCGTCACAAAACTGGAAAATTACATAAAACAATGTGCTTCCGAAGATAAAGTGGTGTTAGAAACGAAACTTACGAAGGTGGACACTATTCGAAAAAAGCTTTTTGATCTTCAAAAAAGATATTATGAATTACCACCAGAAGCTGATTTAACAGAAACTGATGAAGCTATAGAACAGATGGAAACATCTCTGGAAGAAATGGAGGTAAGTCTAAAATACCTCATTTCTAAACATAACATTGATGATAAGAGTACTAAACTCAATATTAAAGAAAATAAAACTGGAAAGTTACTAAGTGTTAAATTGCCGGACATTCCTCTTCCGCAATTTAGCGGAAAGTATGAAGAGTTTGGTAACTTTAAATCTCAGTTTATTAGTTTAATAGAAGATAATGATGGATTGAGTAATACTCAGAAGTTATACTATCTTAAATCTTCATTAACTGGAGAAGCTAAGCTCATACAAACCACTGATGATACTTATAAATCTCTATTAAAAGCTCTCGAAGATCGTTACGAAAATAAGAGAGCGGTTGTTGATTCTCAAATATTAAGTTTAATTAATCTAGAAAAATTAAACAATGAGTCGGCAGAAGATTTAAGAAAATTGTTAGATACTGTTAAAAAGAATTTAAGAACACTAAAAACTTTAGAATATGAGAGAAACAATCTTTCTGATGTATTGATTATAAATTTGATTCTCCAGAAATTGGACAAAGAAACTAGAAAACAATTTGAAATAACTTTGAAGAGTAAAGAAGTACCTGATCTTGATAATTTTTTGACTTTTTTGGAAAATCGTAGTCTTGTCTTAGAATACGTAAATAAAAATGTACTATCTAAGTCATTTTCTAAAGATCAGTCATATCATAAAGGGTTTCGTAGCAATGATAAACAAAAACCAAAATATCATCAGTTCGCCAAGCCTAATAAATCATTTGTGGTTGGTAGAGAAGATAAAATGAAACAATGTTTATTATGTAATAAAGATTTTCACCCTTTATATAGATGTTTTAAATTTCAGAACATGTCTGTTCATGAAAGAATCAAGCATGTTACAAAAGAAAACATATGTAAAAATTGCTTAAACGCCCATAAGGGTCCTTGTAGAAGTACTTTAACATGTCGTATTTGCAATTCCAAAACGCATAATACGATGCTTCATCAAGGTCAAACAACGGCGGAAACACTCGGCGACCAGGCGGCGCCAATTAAGCCTCATAAATCTGATGGTAGTATAAACAGCGCTCAGAATTCTTCTGGCTGTGTTGAAACAAATCCTGAACATTTGCTGACTGCCTCAATTTCTTATAACTCGCAACAAAAATCGGTTATTCTGAGTACCGCGGATATTTATGTTAGGAGTGAAAATGAAAGATATAAATTACGGTGTCTTTTGGATTCTGCTTCTGCCAGTTGTTTGCTCAGTAATAGAGCTTGCAATCTATTGAATTTAAAGCGAGAACCTTTCAAAACATATATTACTGGTATTGGGGGAAACAGTCAAGAAATCAAGGCCAGAGTAAAAATAAATATTTCGAATGAAGAAGAAACTTATTCGCGCAACTGCGAATTCTTAATTGTTCCTCGCATTACATCATTAATCCCGTCACAAAAAATAAATATCTCGAACATTGAAATTCCCAACCACGTTAAACTAGCTGATCCAAACTTTTGTATTCCTGGCAAAATAGATATGTTAATTGGAAGTGATATATTTTTTGATTTACTTAAGGCAGATAAAATTAGATTAGCTAATGGTAATTTAATATTACAAGAATCAGAATTAGGATATGTTGTATCGGGAAAATTGCCGACTGAAATCACTTCCAACTATTGTTGCGTTGCAGTTGAGACAAATTTAGACAATGCAATTAAAGAATTCTTTGAAATTGAATCTTTTCCGACAGATTCTTTCGATTCAACCAAAAGTGAAGAAGAAAAATTCTGTGAGGAACACTTTTTAAAAACCCATAGTAGAACGAAGTCAGGAAGATATATTGTTTCCTTACCTATGAAAGAAAATGCAGATTCCGTATTAGGATTTTCGCGAGAAAACGCAGTTAAAAGGTTAAACGGAATGTGGAACAAATTAAATAAAAATAACACATTAGCCACACTATATAAGGCATTTTTGCAAGAATACTTAGATTTAGGACATATGCAACAAATAATAGATGAGGATAATACCAAGTCCTATTATATTCCTCATCATTGTATCTACAAGCCGGAAAAGACTACTACTCCACTAAGAGTGGTCTTTGACGCTTCCGCAAAAACTTCAACTGGTCAGTCATTGAATTCTATATTACTCAACGGAGGTTCAATTCAAGATGATTTATTTTCATTAGTAACTAGATTTAGAACCCACAAATATGCGTTCAGCGCTGATATTCAAAAGATGTATAGACAGATATTAGTTGAACCATCCCAAAGATATTTGCAGAGAATTGTTTGGAAGGAAACCAACAATTCACCGATATCTATGAGCCTAAATATCTGTGAATATGGTACAGCGCCTTCATTTCTAGCTATGCGAGTTCTAAGGCTCTTGCAGGCTGAACACCAAGATTTTCGAAGCAGCAAAGATAATTGTCAGAGACATGGCTAATGATGATATTCTGTCAGGTGCAGCATTCAACGTCAGCAAAAAAAGTTTGAGCTATGCTAAGGGCGTAAACTGTTACTATGCGTGGGGGTTTTTGAAACTACATAAATGGGTGTCGAATCATCCAGCCCTGCTTAATGATATTTCTACACCAGAATATTCATTTTAAGCGTACGCGTCGAACACAGCAAAGGCATGTAGGAATGCTTGGAAGCCTCTAGCCTGATCAACTAATATTTAGGTAATCGGTGGAAGAAGAAAGACTCTTTAACGAAAAGAGAAGTATTGTCACAAATCAGCAGACTTTACGATCCTTCGGTACTTCATTGGTCCAGCGGATATAAGAGGCAAAAAATATTTATGCAAAGCCTGGTTACAGAAACTTGACTGAATGTTACATCTTACCTAAGCAAAGTCCCTTCAAGTATGGAATACTCTCTTGTTAAACTACCTGGAGTTAATGAAATTAACGTTCGGGAGATATATCTTGGAGTAGAGGATTGAATAAATCGAACTGAATGTCTCCTCTGATGCTCGAAACGCATACGGTGCAGTATATACATGATTGTCACCCATCCAGGACTCATTCAAACTAAACTCAAGTTGCAGCAAATCAAGGTTTCCACTGGAAACCAACTTACTAGTGCCTAGGTTGAACTTCTTGCAGCTCTACTATTAGCAGAGACTAATGGCTGTAAAAATTGTTCCTGCTCCTTGATCTTCCTTTAGACAAAATTTGTCTGGTGGACTGATTCAACAATTGTTCTAGCATAGTTAAATATGCAACCGCAATAGCTGAAAACTCCTTTGTCAGCAATCGAGCTGCAAAAATTCAAAGCCTCTGTTCCAATTCCCAGTGGAGGCATATCTCATCAAAATGTAACCCTGCAGATGTCCTTCAGGAGGTGCTGATGCCAAAGATCTCGAGACAACGACCGTGGTGGCAGGGTCCGAGTTTTTTACTTCGTGATATTACTGATCTCTGAAGAGTGTCCTTTATCCTATGACAAAACTTATGAGCAAGAAACTAAAAGAATGTGACTGTTTCCTGTGCAGTGACTAATGACTCTTGATTTTCTTTGATAAACTTTAGATCTTACGAATACCTTATAGTAAGCTAATTAGGATTTTGGGTTTTTGTTGCAGGTTTATTAAGAATTGCTTACATAAAAATGTGGAACAGGTTTCACTGCTGCAGAACTGAGACAATTGAAAGAGCAGCTGCTGATTAAACAGGTACAGTCTACAATCCTCGCCAAGGAGATAACTGCTCTTCAAGATGGTAGAGGTTCCGTTTCCAGCAAATTAAAAATCTTGTGATCCTTTCTAGATAGTAATTCAGTTTGCAGAGTTGGTGGTCATTTAAAAATGCTAATTTAGATTATGATGCTAAACATCAAATTATCTTACCTAATGGTCATATAACAAAATTTATATTTGAATTCTATCACAAAAGGTATTTGCATGTAGGTGCCCAAGGTTTACTGCATCAAGTCTGTTTAAGGTATTGGCTCTAAATGGTAAAAAGCACAGCTGTATGATTGTGCAATAACCGTTATAAGTGTTATAAAAATAAACCAGTAATAGCAGATCAAACAATGGGTAACCTTCCCAAGGAAAGAGTTACACCCATTTCAGTGTTACTTTACAAATTGTATTGACTTTCTGTGGCCCATTTCTATTAAATTTAAAATCAGAGAAAGGGCATATATTCAAAAATTTATGAAGCATATTCATTTGTCTATCAACCAAAGCTATACATTTAGAAACTGTTTCTGATCTTTCGTCTGAAGCCTTTATTGCTTCTCTAAAAGATTTACTGCTCCGAAGAGGAAAAATAAGTAATGATAATTAAGCAGATAACGCTACAAACTTTAAAGGAGCTAAATCAGAACTAAACCGCTATTTAACTTAATCAGAAACCAGATGAGTGCTGAAGCTAACTATCTTTCCTCTGAAAGCACTAATTGGAAGCCAATCCCTAGATCTCCCAATTTTGGTGGTTTGCGGGAAGCAGGTGTAAAAGTCATTTAAATATCACCTTAAACGCACTTATAGGTTTATAAAGCAACACCTTGAGGAATTTAATACAATAATTATTCAAATCGAATGTGAATATTAAATTCTCGGCCTTTAAGTCCCTTTTGTCTTCAGATATAAATGAGCATGAAGTGTTGACACCAGCTCATTTTCTAATTGACGTCCTATATAACAGCCATTCCGGAACCAGAAATTATAAATATATCTGATAACAAATTATCTAGGTGGCAACAACTCACTAAATTCACATGATAATTTGGAAAAGGTGGCAGAGGGAATACGAATTCATCTTCAACAGCGCATAAATGGCAACTTAAAAAGACATTACAAGAAGTATGGATAGTGATAGTAAAAGAAGACAATTTACCGTCCGTGGAATGGCTAAGTTTGCAAAAACATGTAGAAATAGTATTAGAGGTACACAATCATATTAGAGTAGTTAAATTAAAACTTAGCATCTGGAGCGTTCATGAGACTTATTTCCAAAATATAGTGTTTTCTAATCAGGAGTCACTCATATTAAAATATGTCTTGGTCTGTATTTTGTATGTAATTCAGTATTATACTATTGCATTATATCACATTAGTATTATGTATTTTGTATATTGCTTTTTCTTTATTAATCATATGTCTTATTATTCTTGTATTTACTATATTGTATTATATATTGGAAACATTAATTGTGTCAATAACCATTATATATGTATAAAGTATTGAAAATTGTATTATTGAAATTGGGGGCACTTCTAACGTCTCCCCGGTATGTTAGGTAGCGCGCAATTGAAGCGCCACCTACTGGCCCGGACATCTAATCAAACTACCAACTGAGATCGGAATGAAAGCAGCCACCCACCTCGAGCTGTGGCTCCTATTCGATCTGCGATCAAAACATCATCTGCCCTTGCAGATGTTAACCTGTGAACTATCTAAAATCCGCCCCTGCGGAACTATGGTAATTTAATAACTATCCGCCCTTGCGGAATTATTATCTGTTATTCACCTGCCCAGCGGTGAAGAAGGAAACGAAATTACCCATCTAGTGTTTTATTGTTTACAATATGTTGAGTGTCAAATAAATTTATTTTTCTACTATCGACGACTTTTCTCAGTGACAACACTCAACAAAATAGGTCAGGCCTGTGCGTTGTAAGATAGATGTTTGTCGTCTGAGCGCAACCTAATCGTTCCATGAATTTTTAGGGTGAGGAAGTGTTCGTATAGTTACTTCTGTTGAGTAATAGAGGCAAAAGCTTCAGCAAGAACATCCACCTCTTCTGAAATATTAGAACCCGACTCGTTCTTTTTCCAGGCGGAGATGCGTTTTTCTGGGATAAATACCGCACGCCCTCTAACATTTTCCACATACTTTTTCTGTAACAGAGGAAATTAATACTGGACACAAATTTAATCCAGTGTCCACGTTGCCCATCTTTTCGCCATAGCCCACCGTGCGATGCTTTTAGCCTTGAAAGGCTATTTGATTAGCGGAGGTTGGATGTCGCCGGAAAACATTCCCAGGCTCTTTCTTTGTCACTGATTGGTATCAGTGCAATGCCTGTATTCCACATGAGCTCTATTCTTAGGGAAGCTCTTAGCCTGATTTGGGAATACTGGCATCTGCAGTGAAATGAGGATTTTAGTAACCAGTTAACTATTTCATTAAGATTGTCACCTCCACTATGTTATCATAATCAATGCTTCTTTAAAGCGAAATTTGTCCAATCAGCTCTATGAAAAAGTAACGTGTTGACGTTGAGCATCGTTAAACGCATTCACATGGTCCAAAAAATTGGAAATGATCACCGTCACGTGTCAACCCAACTCTAAAAGTTAAAATTAGGAGCAAGAGATCATGCGATAGTGCAAGGTCCAAAGAGTGGAGTTCTACTTCGCTGATGGAAGCAAGTAGGTGTCTTCTCCATTGTTAAGTAGGCAAAGGGAGTGAGTATTAACAAACTCCTAAATTTGTTGTCCACGAGTATTTGTATTCTTACTGCCCCACACTGGGCTATGACCATTAAAATCCCCAATAATGATAAAAGGAGTAGGCAATTCATCGACTAATCTGTTGAGATCTCTGTCATTGACACTAGTACTCGGTGGCAAGTATAGGGTGCAAACAGTTACTAAATTGGAAAGTATAACTCTAACCGCTACAGCTTGCAAATTTGTATGTAAAGAGACGACAGATGAAGGAGTATCATGGGAAACTAGGAGAGCAACCCATCCAGAAGCTCGACCAGATTCATTTTCATTATCTTTTCTGACAAGGCTATAGCGTTTGATTTTTGCAATATCAGCAGGTTTCAAGTAGGTCTCTTGAAGTGCAATGCACACTGGATGAACTTCATAAATCAAGTCTTTAATGTGACAAACCTTGCTGCGGAAACCACGGCAGTTCCACGAAACCACGCAGGCCATCAAGAACAATTTTTATCTGGAGGTTTTTTAGGCTTTTCTCTACTTTTCGTAACGTTCTTAGAAGCAGAGGTTGAATCCAATTCCATATCAGATTCTGAAGAAGTATTTGATTTCAAAAAATGGCATCCAGAGTTTTCTTGGAGCTATTCTCAAGAGGTTTTAATTTTTTTTATTTTTTACAATGTCAGTTTTAGAATTACTAGGAGTTGGTTGCTTTGATTTTTTTGGCGAATTATTCTTCATACTGCTAGTAGCTGTCGGAGCAGCAAAGAACTTAGATGGCAATGTTGAAAGGGGAATAGATACTGGCAGTTGCAAACTATTTTTTGGTTACATTTGAACTCTAGAAGAGTAGGAAACACCAACTTTCGGAGTTCTGTCCTTTACAATTTGTCTTGCTTCAGGAAAAGTAATATTCCTTTTAATTTTAACTGCAATAACTTCTTTTTCAAATATCCATGTAGGACAAGATTTGGAAGATGCAGCATGGGGACCAGAACAATTTCTACATTTGAAAGTGTCAGAAGTACAAACATTTATTTCGTGCCCTGATTCAACGCATTTACCACAAACAGGGTCAATACCCTGACACGACTGTTGGGAGTGCCCATACCTCTGGCATTTGAAACACCGAAGAGGATTGGGAATATAGGGACGAAGTTTGCAATTTATGTACCCTGCTTTATGAATTTTGGCAGTACCGGTGTCTGAAAAGTTAAAACAACGTGTTGAGTAGGGATAAGTCGACCGTCACGTCGAATATTTATACGACGAGCGGCACAAACATTTTGATCACGTAGTTCTTCCACGAATTCTGCTTCTGTAACATGTATAAAATCAGGGTTGGAAAGTACACCACGAGAGACATTCAATGTTTTATGAAATGACGTTTCGACTGGAAAAGTACCCAGGTGCGTTAATTTGCTAATTACTGAAGCTTGTTTAGAGTCAACTTGTACTAGAAGATCACCAGATCGCAATTTCTTGACATTTTGTATTTCACCAATACATGATTTAAGGAGTTTTTGTACCAGAAAAGGGGATACCGTATGAAAAGTGTTTGGAGTGTTGATCAACATGTAACGAGTAGATGAATTGGCTATGACGACGAAAGACAAAGAACCCATAAGATATTGGTAAAGATTCGGGCTCGGCGGCATCGCCCACCACGGAGCCCAACAAGGGATAGCAGCCACCGGCTCTGGGCATTCCCAGCCTCGGCGCTTACTATGATGCTGGCCGAAACCTATACGCTGGGAGTCACCCCCGGGGACAGTGACCACCCTTAACGCCAAGCCCAAGGAGTCACCCCTTCGCTTGATCCCTAGCAGTCTAACCACAAAGGTGGCTAGGTACCAGCCGATTGATACACTGGGGACCACAGTGCACCACCCGTCTAATGGGTCGCCAGGCACGGCCAACACGTGGGAGTATTTTGCCGTCCATGAGAAGCAGGAAGCAAACAGAGCGGCGACAGCTTCTCATGGAGAGCTCCCTCGCCTACTCTCGAGGGAAGGAAGGAAAAAGCAAAACATAAGGGGAGGAAAAACTAGAAAGGAGAGCAGACACTAGGGTACCTCGGGGTCGTGAAGTCCGTCACACCTGAAGAAGATGTGCCCCTGAGGGGCAATTCGTTCGTGAGTCCGTAAAATCATTGGTGTGCATAGAATCACAAAACAATGTTCACCATCAGCTGTGTATTGGAATTTTGCTTTCCCTCCTTTATTTGCTACATAATCCTGAAGAAGAATCTTTACATTTTCAATCATTCCATCGCCAGAAATTCATCCATAAGTTCTTGAAAATTCTTTTTCGAAGAGCTTAGAAACAACAGAATAATTGGGCATCAACATGCCATCTGCTGCTGCTTTGTAATAATCTCCTCCTTTCTCAATCATTAAATCAGTCTTATGGCATTTTAAAGCAGAAGCTGGGTTATGTCCACAACGGAATAAATCAACAAATTTTTGCCTTATGTCAGGGCACAAATCTCTGTACTTTAATGTTGCAGCAGAGTTTACAACATGATTATGTCCATTTTTTATATTAACTACGCAAGGATGGGTTTTTGACATCATGTCAGGATTTTTTGATTTTTTATGAATCTGAAATCAAGGATAAAATAAATCAGCAAACATATTTAAAAATAAGGATTTCATTTATGCATTACAATTGTCTCTAAATGCAAGGTTTTTCAAGGATCATGAGCACAATTCTCTCCTTGATTGGAAACATGAATCGGTCAGTATTCTGCATGCCATGATGTCTTAGATTTTCAATATTTATACTGGAAATTATGATTTTTGATGTCACAGATTTTAGAAACCAACCGATTTACGTTCCAATCAGGGAAAAATTGCACTCCAAGATAGGAAAAAAAATTCTTTTCAAATGAACTAAATTGAAATTTTTTTACGCTTATGTCAGATTTAAAAAAAAATTATATATCAAATTAAAATCCACAATATATGTTATGTAACATTACAATTAATAGTAGGCGTTCATTATAACTTATCTACAATGTTTAAATTCTAAATTATTCTAGTTTAAATTCTAAAAAGGTTAAGTAACCTGCAGGGAATAAAAAAAAGTAGCTTTAATAATATAATAATGCAATGATATTTAAAATTTTTAACATATGATTGAATTGTTTGATAATTCCCTTATAACATAACTAATTTTATTTTATTAAATGATTTTAGAGAAACAAAAAATTCAACTTTGTTTCACATGATGAAAACATTTGTACATAAAAAATAAAATTTTGAGGCTAAAAAATTCTCAAAATTTATAGCAATTTCCTAACATTTTTAAAATAACATTAATAAATGTGGCAAGTCCATTACATTCCAAACTAGAATCCATCTAATGTTACCCAACTGTGTCGTCTAGTGAATGGAGTCATCTTATGGGGTGTAAAACTGATGTCAACGTCAATTTGTAAAGATCTATTTTAAATTAGCCACCTGTGGCAACCAACTGTCCGCTAAATGAACAAACCTCAATTTGTAAAGATCTATTTGAAATTAAAGTGATAATTAAAATTATCCGTTTTTATTCTCCTCTACACAAACTGAATGAATTTAATATCAAATAACAAAAAGGAATTTATACAACAAAATGTGTGGGTTCTTGTTACCAGTGGTACATTAGTAATAAAATTAGTGTGACAACTTTATTTTTAATGACCCCCCCACACACACAACAGTTATATGGGCTTTCACAAGGGGCTCAACGGGTACTGCAGATAAAATATATACCTAAACTGAATTTAGAACACTTATATCTTTCAAAATTAAAATTATTTTGGTTTTTTTAAACTTTTAATAATGAAATATAATTTGGATTGGAAGTGGCAGTTGTTACAGGAACTTTTTATCTTTTATGTTTAATCTACTTATCAATGTCTACCATTACATCATTTTTCCCGCATACACCCATGAGACCATTTCATGTACCCCTTGGGGTATGCGTATCACAGGTTGAGAAATGCTGAACTAAAGCATCTGTTCAGGAGGCTGTTTTCCTTTTTTTCCCTCTTATTTTGTTGAATCTAACAGTTATCAGAAATCAAGAATCTTTGTTCAATAAATGTAGAATGGACCTTATGAACACAAGAGCAGAAAAGTCAGACTGAATATCTTTTCGAGTCATTTAAAAATTAGTGACATGTATAATACACATAGAAATAATAAAACTGCTAGGAAAAAAGTCTTTACATTTTCACTACAATTTCTGACTTTGTTTGACATCCAGTACGTTTTGAGGGTCTAGTTCCTTTTGCTCTTCGGTCAGTATTATGACAACAATGATAATCTTTTCTGAAAAGGTTCATTATTACAGCATTAGGATATGTTCTTTCAACTCTCCATGTAGTTTTAGTTCTTAGACTGTACTCCCTTAGCCATGCCTACAAAGAAAGAGTTAAATTTATTAAATTTCTGCTTACATGACATAAATACTATAGAATTTGACAATTTTCATACCTCAGCAGAATCTTTATCTTTCACTTCTTTGATGCCAAAAACTTTCTCATCTCTAGACGATATAATATGATCATTGTAATCTTATGGTAAATCATCTACACTATTTTCATGCTCTTCCATTTTAATTCCAGATTACTCACAGAAAATATCTATAAAATAATAGTCAAATTTAATTTAAATATATCTTATAATCTCGAAACTTATAAAGAATGTGTAACTCTTAATACATATTAGTTGATTTTTAGAAATTCACGCCAAAAATTGTGTTTTGTAAAATAGCCCCTCCAGGGCCGTAACTAGGATGGAGGTAAGCAGGGCATGTTCCCCGGGCACAGATTACAGAGAGAGGCAAATATAGAAGTCATTTGTGATAAAAGAATAATTTGTCACTTAATTTTTAGGAGGGGCACCAGACATGGTGTTTACCCCGGGTGAAAGAAACTCTTGTTACGGTCCAGCCCCCCACCCCACACATGCAAACATACACACCCTTAATTTTTTTAGTTTTTAAATACATATTTTATTCTTAAATACACAAATCAGTAAAAATTCATAATTTTTAAACATATTTTCTCCCAAAACAGCCATACATTTTAAAATGGTTAATATTGAAAAATTTATCTTATTAATTTAATTTGTTTCACCAATTGTTTAAATTTTATTTTTCAACCTATCAATTGTTATGTATTATCAGCACGACTTTAAATTTACAGAACCTAGAAGGTATAATGTTAGCTCTCGTAAACTAATTATTCTTGAGTATTTTACAAGAACAAAAAATTAATTTAAACTATGTTTATTTTTAATAAATTTTAAATAAATAAACATTTTTTGGTGGCCCAGACTGCTTATAGAATTATTGATACTGATAGCTAAGTTATTATATTAATACAGTCAATTTAGAGTCCATAAAGGTGAATTTTCTTAAGTATATGGCTGTTAGATTATTGTTCTGAAAGCAAAAAACTGTACAAAAAGAATTCAGCATTGTAGCTACACATGGAATCATATGAAATAAAGGAATAAGAACTTATATAACACAAGACCATGTAACAATAAAAGTAATTTATTATTTTTTCTCAATATTTCATGAAAGTATGAGATAATTTTTATAGAAATTTTAAAAATTACTTTATTTTTTCTAAATAGATGAAGAAGTAAAATGTGGAATAACTGCTTCCTCTTTTCTCTCCTAACTGCCATCATTGTAAATAACTGTAATAAAAAGAATGTCTGCTTGCTCTAAAGAGTATCAAAATCAACTCCAAACATGAAATAACACTACTTTATTATTTTTTAATGGAGATTGATTCCCTTTAAATCACTGTATTGAGCCATGTATTGCAATTTTAAACAAAGCTTCAGTTGTATGGAGTAATGATTTTTTTTACATTACATGATCTCAGTTGAATATTGAAAGAAATATACAGCAAATACAGCAGAAAATACACAGCAAAATTAAAAAAGTAACGAATTATGAGACTTAAAAACAATACATCATGTACATTATGTGATACTACAATCAGTGGCGAATCCAGGGGAGGGGCTATCGGGCTGCAGCCCCCCACCCCAGAGCTAAACCAAAATTCTTGCTTTATATTAAAATCACTACAACTGTTTGATCTTAATTTTCATTTAAAAAAAATAGTAATAAAATCGTGACAACATTGCTTTCTGATTTGACAGGCTCGAAAATTTTCCTACTTTTCTTCATTCCACTTGCACTTGTAGCGTTGGCGCGGTTGAAAACATTTTTTGGCCAGCTATTTCATTGTATTTTTTATTAAATCATCGAAAGTATTGTAGTGTTCTTTATAATTCTTATTGTTAGGAGAGGAAAGCCTGTAAAATTAAAGTGTTTTGGTTTATATAAGCCATGAGGTTTGACAATCGTCACTACGATACAAAATTTTTATGACCTCAGCCCCCCCCCCCAGACCCGAATCCTGGATTCGCCACTGACTACAATACATCATGTCAGCTGTTCATTACATATGAAAATTATTAAGTCATAGTTATAAATTTTTAGCATTATTTTAACAGACTGTCATAACAAATTGCCAATAATCTTACATCACATATTTAATGCATTGCAAGAGCTTTTGCTTGTATAAAGAGAGACCTAAAGAGCTATAAAGTTAGTTTTCCATGCATTTAAAAATATATAGTTAATTCAATAAAACGGCAGAAGTTGTTTTAAGAAAAGAACAAAAATCCATTTTAATTTACAATAAATTATCACTGGCATAAATTAGAGGTTAAATGCCATTAAAAATAAAGGCAACTAAATGACAAATGCTAAAATATAATATGAATGCAATTAAATAACAAATGCTAAAATATAATATGAATGCAATTAAATAAAATATATATGAATGCATTTTTAAAACTAAACATGAAATAAGTATATAATTCTTTGCTAAAGTAAATAATCTAAAATGCATAAGTTAGAAAAATATTCAAATACATAAATACTTACCAATGTGCTTAATATGAGCTAGAATTAAAGTTGAAAATAATTTGTTATTAGTGAATTGTAAATAAAGATGGAAGGTTTTCAAAACACGAAGAAAAAACTCAGTTTCGCGCCAATCAAAGTAAACACGGAAACCCTAGCAGGCACAATGATCAACTTGGCGTGGTAAAAGACATTCCCACAGGCGCGAACGAACGAAAAGACATCTTTGTGGTTCCTGCGGCTCGTTAGAGCCGCTACCCAGGGCCTCTCCCACGATCCTACCGACAACTAGTCGTACCGAATAGTTCTCGCCTGCGAGTACTCAAATACAGCGAGAAAATAGTCGCGACCTTCAATTTAGATGTACCACCAACGCCGAGTGAAACCAAAGGGAGTAATTTCTCACTGTTTCCGAGAGTGGCGAGGAGTGGAAACGATCGACCAATCAAAAGAGAGCAATCTTTCCGATTTCGAAGCATAAACAAACAAATCGACTGTCGAGTCGGCCTGTGAAGTATGTAGTTTTAATAAAAACTACTTACTTTTGTTCAAATGGTTGTAGTCATGCAGTTTTTACAGCATAATCAAACATATGATTTGTTAGATAAGTGGTTTATAAGTGAAGACATTGTGCACTGTTCACAGTCAAATCTTTGATATTTCTCGAATATAAATTTTTCTTCCTATTGAATCGTGTTTTTACGCTTTATGTCATTGTTTTATCTTTTTATTTCTCGAATATGATATGCATAGAATGAATTGACTCTTTCTATGAATGTGCTTTGTTATGCAATAAAATATTTTTTTGGTTTTTTTAAATGTTTATTTTCAATACTAAATCTATAATCACTGTATCATTTTGCATGTAATAAAGACAAATACACTTCAGAGAATATTCACGTATAAAACATTAAAATAACAGTTTTGAATATTCTTTACAGCTGTTTTTTATGAAATCATAGGTAAATAAATGCTCTTATCAATGAAATGTGATGCAATCAATAAGTTTTTAAGCAATTAGCTACTTGTACAATTTTAGCTAGAGTTTTAAATCTAAAACCAATGTTGATTTTACAGAATATATATTTTTAAAGTAATGAGTAGTTGAATTTGCATGCTTTATCGAGGAATATATGTTAAAGACCCTTGACATAGCACGTTTCCGCATCTGTTGTAATAAAATGAGACAATTTATTTGTTGTTATAGTCATTGCTGATAACTGCATGTTTATGTGCAAGCTATTTTTGCACATTATATCTATATTTTATACTGAAATTCTGACAGATAATAAATTGTGGGTGTAATATTATATTCCAAGTGAAAAATTGCTTCGTAACTGAAGTTATTTAAATATTACTGTGTTTTACTAAGAATGCAAATAAAATTTATATGCTTTCCCCCCCCCCCAAAAAAAAAAACTAAACTGATTGTAGAAAGCGTATAAAACATCAAAATAACATTTTTCAATATTGTTTACAGTTGTTTTTCATGAAATTATAGGTAAATAAATGCTCTTATCAATGAAATATGATGTAATGAATGTGTTTAAGCAATTAAGCTATTTTTACAATCTTAGTTGGAGTTTTAAATCCAAAACCATTGTTGATTTTGATGAATATCTAAATTTAAAGTAATGAGTGGTTGAATTTGCATGCTTTATCGCGGAATATATATTAAAGATCCTTGACATTGCATGTTTCCACATCTATTGTAATAAAATTAGGCAATTTATTTGTTGTTAGTGATTTCTGATAACTGCATGTTTTTGTGCATGCTATTTTTATGAAAGAAATGAAGCACAGATTATTGCACATTATTTCTAGATTATATGCAGCAATTCTGATAGATAATAAAGTGTGGGTGTATTAATTATATTTCAAGTAAAAAATTGCTTCATAACTGAAGTTTCTCAAATATTACTGTGTTTTTCTTATAGAACTGCAAATCAAATTCAAATGTTTCACACACACAAATAGAATTTAGAAAGCTAACTTCAGTTTTCATAAATCAGTTTTTTGAACGAAGGCATCTGCATTTTGTGAATACTTCATGTCTATGATTTGGTTTAGTTTTTTATGGTGCAAGGACCATGGATTTGATCATACTGCTCATGACTATGATTAAAATTTATTATGTATATCCATTTCATATTGGTCATCCTGCTTTGTACTAGAAAGTCGAAAATAAGGTAATAATCAATCGATTCGACACATGATATGTATGCAGAATATTTATTTTTTTATCATACAAATTTATGAACTTGCTGTTTCAGTAGAGTCGTAGAAAGAAATTTGATATAGATTTCTTCCAACACTAACTATTAGGCAGAAAAAAAAATGTAAAATAAAAATTCTAATTTTTGTCATTTAAAAAACAATCCTTTTTAATTATTAAGTTACTTAAAATGAAAAAGTTTACAAATGCCCAAAAATTTTGTATTTTTCAAAAAAAAAAAAAACTTTTGCAAATAGAGATTGAAATTGAAACATAAAATTTATAATTATTCAAAAACTGGGAATTTCATGAAAAAAATTGTAAACAGTGATTTAAAATGAAACAATATTTATAAGAACAGGGTATTTTGCAAAAAAAGTATT
>BGPR01012600.1:21251-44353 GCA_013235015.1 Araneus ventricosus | reverse complement strand
GAGATAGGCGACCCTTGATAACATATTTAAAGGTCATAAGCTATCATGTGAAATAAAAGCCGTAGAAATCGGCCTAGTGTTTGGGGCTGGGGGACTTCAGTAGTTAATATAAGCAAAACTTTTTTTTCTAAGTTTTTCAAAGCAAGCATGCATGCTCGTTGTTACTATTTTCACCAACCATTTCCTTTTTAATGCTATTATTATTTTTCTCTGAACCGCTGTGTTGGTTCTAAATTCCAAAAATTAAATAATCGCACCCATTTGCTTGATTTCTCGCCAGCTGCTTGCACAGAGTCGTTTCTTAGGTGTTTGCAAACAAAAAGTTATGTCGCCCTTCTCTGTCATAATGAGGCCATTCATCGCCAAGTGTGGCGAATTTTTACCTTTATCAATGTCGCTGAAAATACTATCCCCTTTATTACTTGCCGGCTTTGTCAGGTGTCTCAATCAAAATTAAAATAGCTCTTCAATTGGACTGCCTAGAAATGGAAGGGGGGAAAACGGGGTTGTTGGAGAATAAACGGCGGAAAGAACTTTCAGATGGATATTCTGTCGGAAATCCCAGGGCTGATATCGCTAAATTAAATGCTCCACCCTGGTACGACGAGAAAAAATTTAACAGGGCCAAAGAACTTTACAGAGATAATTTTACAGCGTGAGTATATGCCATTTTATTTTTTTTTTTGAAAATTCTGACTTAAACTGAAAACAAATTGTTTCGTCTTCAAAAGCTTTGTTCTTTCAATGTTTTTAAAAGATATGTGCAATATTGCTAATTAAAAGAGTTTAATTAAGAGTTTTAAAGTGATATGTTAAACGAGTGTCATTTTTTGAAAAATTCTTTTATAAGACATTAAGCTTCATGTTTTAATTTTATTTATTTTTTTCTGTTATAGCAAATTTTAATAATCTTATAAATAATATTTCTGTTATCAAAATAAAACAGAAGTATTGTTACAATTTAAAATTCTACATTAAATTCATGAATTTTAGCTTTATTTTATTATGATGAATTTTTTGGTTAAATTTCGAATTTGAGCTCATAGTTAGTAAAGTTATTCAAATTGTGTTTTAAAAGAATTGAGGTTCATATCAAAATATCCTTTGAATTAATTTCCTTTAAATACGAATACTAGATCCCTTTAAATTCTGATAGTTGTTTCAGATCATCTACTTTCTTCTGTTTGGCATTTGATGCAATCAAGTTATAAACCTGGCATATCTGTTAAATTCGTTTCGTTTAAATTTTGATAGTAAATCTAATTCTTTACATAATCTTCATTCTTTTGTTCGAAATCTTTATGTTATTTTACTTTTTTACTGTGCATTACAAACTAACTCATTTAAAGAAACTACAACAAAATCATTTTTCATAATTTTATAAATGGTGTTTTCTTTTATTGCTCACGCCGACCCTTCTTACCCAAAGGGTGTAAAGTCTTAATGGTGTTTAAAATTTTCATGATATTTATTATGAGATGCTGATATTTCTGTTAATGGTAGACTTATTACCAAAAAAATAACCCTAAGACTCGCTCTTCATCGCAGTCCTTAAAGGTTTAGCCTTCTTTTGTTTTAAATTAGAATTATTTACACAATTTACTGCATTTAACGGTATGTTTTAATGTTGCCAAACGTGTCATTAAATCACCTAACATTGAAACCATAAAAAGCAGCCACTATCTTGAAAGGTAAAAAGTAGACGTACGTCGCTTTTAATGACTTCAATGAACAGTGTAATACAGTTTCGTGAGAACAATAGACCTTACCCCCCAAATAAAAAAAATTAAAATTTGCTTTTCATCGTACTCTTTAGAAGTTTAGCCAATCTTGTTATTCATTGTGAAGACGGCATCTTTTGCACGGCATCATGATTTGACTCTCGAGTAGGTTCCTTCCCTGTCCTCACATATGCACTATCTTGCACAGTTATATTTACAATCAATGTAAGATATTACACTGCAAAATTACCCAAACAAATACAAAAACTTTACAAAAAAGTGCGATAAAAGATTTCAGCAATGCAAATGAGAATGAAGTGCAATAAAATTCTTATAAGGCATTAATTTCTCAAGAAATCATTTTTTACTTTTATGACCTTAAAAGCGGAAAAGGCACCTGAAGATGGAAGAAGTATCTTGATGAAATAATGAGAGTAGAGTATTTATCACGATAATATGAAAACTGTCGTCATAAATACGGAAAAAAAAACCTTACACAAATAACATAATTTTCTTCAAATTTTTAAAACATGAACCTTTTGGTAAAATCGTTAAAAAACTTTCACGAAAGGAGGAAAAAAAAGTTAGTTGGAATTAAAAATAACAAAAAAAACCAGTTCTCAACCTGGTACTATGATTTCTTTTTTTTTTTTTTCAATGCGAATTATTTGCTCATGTCTTTGCTTGAATCAGTATTAACAAAATTGCTATTAAATGTCTGCTTTTATCATATTACCAAAATTTTAATTAAAAGTTTGCTTTTATGAGTATTAAAAAATTACAAGTACATGTCTCGCTTTTAACAAAATTATTCCAATGTATTAATGGCACCAAACTCGCCTGTACTCGTCAAAACTTTGAAATTATTTAAACGGTCACTCTCTTGAAAAATATTCAAAATGTAAAATTCATTATATATACATAATTTTCTAGTGCTTCAAGGAATATTCCAGTCGAATTCGAAGAAAATCAAACACGTTGTTTGGCCGTGATATCGTAGAAACCCAATTTATAGACAGACAAAATGCTGAACGGTCGAGTTCAAATAGAGACCGTTCTTTGATCAGTCAATAAAGGGAATTTGGCATGTGGTCTTCATACAAAAATTATTTATTTACTTCAAATTATGAACCAAATCGGTCAAAGAAACGAGTAATACATGCAAAACTTTTCTCTTAACTACACAACGAAGATGAACACAAAATGTACCAAATGCTGTGTACGAAAATGTCGGGGGGGGGGCGAGAATACTCCCTCTAGTTTGTAACTTCTCATGATTGTTACACAGCAGTCCTGTCAATCATTATAGCAGATACACTATATGATCAAAAGTATCTGGACACTTTTGGGATTTACACAATTTTTCGAATTTCTCTAGAAAGGCTGAGGGAACTACATTTGAACATCGGCCATATGATGAATAGTCTTGAACTCACATTTTATAGTGCAGATTTGGTCACGAGGCCATTTAGGGGACCGATCAGAAATTGATGAAGACGAAAAGGAATTCGACTAACTCCGTTTCAAAGAAAACGGATATTGATTTGAAAATGTCATCAATGGTTATGCTTAATATGAATTTTCGGAAGAAATGGAATTATTCAGGAGAAATTCGAAAAAAATTTGCGTATCCAAAAGTGTCCGGATACTTTTTATCATATAGTATATAAATCAATTCGAAGAAAGATTGGTGACAGCGAAATTCAAACGCAATGTTTTTCAAAAAGTGTGATGGGTATTAAGAGGCACTCTAGGATAGTTGACACTTTTGATTTTGTTGAAATTTTCAGGATATGTTCTTCATGTAAAACTATTAGACACGTGGTTTTTTATTTTTGAGAAGAAAATTTTTATTATAGTTTTGGGGGGCCAAAATTGAAGGTCGTCCATAATTTTAAGAAAAACATACCATTTTCCATAAGGCATTACTTTGTGTGCCAAGTGTGAACCATGATATTGGCAATTATTTTGTGTTCTTCTATTTCCACACTGACTGTTAGGACATAAAGACTTATGGTTGACTCTTGGCACAATGGCCAAAGGTCATTCAAACTTCTACGGAAAAAGGCTGTTTTCCGGAACTTTGACCGTCGGACTGTTCTTGTTCCAAGAGTGAACCACAAAGGTGTATATTTCAGAGAATACATCCTAATGAGAAATATCGTAAAAGGGTAAGATATGTGTGGTTGACTTTTGGCGTACAGAAATATTTGACCTTAAAATTGCGTAAAACACAAAATTGCATGAGTTTCATCCACTTCTTGCGCCAAGAGTGATCAAGTATGAAATTAGCTGGAAAATACGCCTTAAGTATAACAGAAACAAAATCAATTCACAGATCTATGGTAACTTACTCAAGTTTTATATAATGCGGCTATATACTTTGTGCTGAACATGTGTTTTGTGGCACTTGTTGAAAACTGTAAATTACTTTTATTTCAATATTCATTACTATTGTATGTAATAATATTACATTAAAATTTCGTTAACTGACTGAATTGCTTTCTGAACATAATATA
The DNA here is from genome assembly GCA_013235015.1 of Araneus ventricosus. NCBI lineage: Eukaryota > Metazoa > Arthropoda > Arachnida > Araneae > Araneidae > Araneus > Araneus ventricosus. The sequence goes on along the minus strand of BGPR01012600.1, from coordinate 40,113 downwards.
GAATTAAAACTAATTGGAAATTGATTACTGCAAATACTCATCGAACGACAATAAGTCCTTATTGCTATATTGCCGAGCTATTCTTTTTGTATCATTTATAAGCAATAAATATTTGATCAATGTTCATATTAAATGGGTTATTTCCATACAGTTGTACAGGTCCATAGAAAATGAATTTAATGTTCACCTTTTCTTTTTGATCTCTTTTTGCCCAGCGGAAATTACCTTATAATTCTAGGTACTTTATAAGTATTTTTTCACCTTCAATCATTTTTACTTTACCAATGTAAAACAAGTCCTGTTCATAGAACATAGCAAAATACAAATGCTCCTGAACTGCTCTTTGTATATTTTGAAGCTTCATTTTGATGTCTTGAATTTAATCACTTCGACTTAATTGTTAAGTTATTTTGTGTGATTCAACGCTTTCTGAAGAATTGTCTGTAGAGATACTATCGTTATTTTCATCATATATAAATTTTATCTTTTTGGTGTGGTTGGACAAATAGTTACGCTTCTCTTCTTCCCTTTGTCATCCTTTTCTTGTGTATATTCAGGTAACTAGTGTTGCACATCATGGATTGATTCAAGGGTTGTAAGCAAGTTCTGCACTTCTTGTTGTTCTAGTTCCTGTAAAGAAGTTAAAGTAATGTATATATAACTCATATCTGATATAAAATTATAAATTAATGTATCCTGCCATAACGAATTTATAATGGTAAAGTAATATACTATAAATAATAATAATATAGATACGAACTTAAAAGTTTCCTTATTTGTTCAATGATGTCATCTAAATTTTCATTTACGTCATCAACACGTTCCAGACCTGGACTGGTGGTTTTAATGTACCATCTTTATACTGAGCTGACATCCTGCTGAAGAGGCTTCTTATTTGTGAAGAAGTCGTGTACTCAAGAGGTTAAAATATTTTTCTACCAGTAGAATCTATCTGTTGTCTAATTTCCTTCAATGTATGTTCTGATGAGGGTTTTACACCAGATTGTTCTCCTTTCGAAAAGATGTTATAAATATATAGTTCTTGTTTGTAAGAGAAACGTGTTATCCTATTTGGAAGTGCCCAGCCTCTTCTAAACACATTCAGAATTGTGGTATTATTTTCGAGGTTTCTAAGCTCATTCCCAGATAGCAATTTTAGTTTGCAGCAAGTTTGCCACAAATTTGTCATGAGAAGAGTGCAAGCTTGCAGTAAGCTTGCAGCAAGTTAACGAAAGCTCCGAAGTCACCATGAAACGAACTTGCAACAAGCTTGCCGTGCAAACTTATTGCAAATTATAGCAAAAACAGAGTACGAAACACAACCCGGGATAGAACTCGCGACCTCCCGGTTCCGAAGCGGAGACGCTAACCATTGAGCCAGTTGAACTCTGAGAGGAGAAGATAGATTTCGCTAATACATCGTTCGATTCGATTCGTATACGATTTATTTTTAACTATTTTCTGGATTTCATTAATTTTTGAGTTGAGAATATGATTTGAAGTCAAAGAGAGAACGATTTTCGCTAATAACTACGTTTTGCTAGTAGAATAAATTATGAGTTCAAAAGTAATTACTTTAAAATGGGACAAAATGTCTAGTTATTATTGTTCAACAAACACTGACTGATTTTTAGATTTAATTTTGTTTATAAACGTTAAAATTTCAACATTAAGAAAAAGGCGATATAGTTTTCTTTAAAGTGAGAGTGATATATTTAGTAAAAAGATGGAAAATGTTTCAAAAACTTTTTTTATAAAAAAGTTATTTTTTTCGCAAATTATCATTGATTTATTGAATTAATAAAAAAGAATTACGGTCTAGGAGATGCTATTACAAATCGGATGTTTTTTAAAACAGAGACAAAGATATTTCTCTTTATTATCTCTTTATTGTGCTATCTTTGCAGGAAGCTTGTTTTGCAAAATTGCAGCAAGTTTGATTTGCAAAGGAGGTGGCGCTATTTGTCACATCTAACTTGCTACAAGTTCGATTCAAGTTTGAAGCGTCAAATTTTGCCATGACAAGTCAAAATCAAACTTGCTGCAAACTTACGTGTTATCTGGGTTTGCTGCAATGGGAGATCTGCCAGTGGATGCTTTAAGTTTCTCAGCACAACTAAAGAGTACTTTGTCTAAGGTGCTGCTGATCTTGTTAAAGTTCTGAGAAATATACAAGTAAAAAGAACTGATAATGCTTGTATATTTCTCAGAACTTTACCAAGATCAGCAGCACCTTAGAAAAAGTACTGATAATGCTTTGTTGCAACTTAAATAATTTAGCTGTTAAATAATTTACTTTAGACTAGCCCACTCTGTCTGTTACACAGATATTATTGTATAATATGGTATTTACAGGAGTTTAAAAGGAAGTATTGTCGTTCAATGAGTATTTGCATTACTCAATTTTCAATTTGTTCTAATTCTGTATTATGTTCAGAAAGCAATTCAGTCAGTTATCGAAATTTCAATGTTATATTTTTACATACAGTAGTAATAAATATTGAAATAAAAGCAATCGCCTTTTTTTAACAAGTGCCACAAAACACATATTCAGCACAAAGTATAGAGTCGCATTATATAAAACTAGAATAAGTTACTATAGATCTGTGAATTTATTTAGTTTCTGCTATACTTAAGGCTTTTTTTTTCCAGCTAATTTCATACCTGGTCACTCTTGGCGCAAGCAGAGGATGACCTTGAACTCATGCAATTTTGTGTTTTAAGCAATTTTGTTGGCATGTCGTGAGTGTAAATTACAGAGTAACGCAGATACCAGGCAGTTTAAAATACAAAAGAGCTTTAATCCAGTTTACTTAAAAAATTAATATATGCTGCTGTCTTGCAGCTTACACACTCACTGACAGCCATCCATTCGACTGCTTGTTTAAAAACACAAATGAACAATATATATAGATTGTAACAACCAATCAACTTAGACTAGTGCCGTAACTTCGGCCACGTCACGAAATAAACCAATGAGATGCGTTTCATTCAGTGACTGAACAAGTTCATTTGAATTCCAACATTGGGCCCCATCAGTCACTGAATAATTTGAAATATAACCTTTATTACAGAAAGAAATTTATCTTTTACAAGAGGTTTTGTTAAGAAATCGGCCAAATTTTTCTTAGAATTTATACAATTTAGTTCAAATTATTTATCATATAATAATTTTCGAACAAATTTATATTTTATATCAATATGTTTAGTTTTACTATTCTCAATATTATTTTTCGAAAAATGAATAGCTGATTGGCTGTCACAGTACAATTCCGGCATTCTGAAATCAATTAAATTCTTTTAAAATTTTAGAATACCAAATAATACATTTTACACTTTCTGTTAGTGCTATAAATTCAGCTTCCATTGAGCTTAAAGCAATACATTTTTGCTTCTGAGACTTCCAAGTTATTGGTACATTTCCAAATAACAATATATCCACTGGTAGAATGTCTATAATTTAACTTGCATCCCCAGCTAGAATCTGAATACATAGTTAACCTAGTATTATGAGTATTCGAAAGATTTATTTTATAATACATTGTATTAAACACATAATTTAATATATCAACAACAATAGTCCAATGATGATACGTATATCCATTACAAAATTGTGACATTGTGTTTACAGCAAATACAATATCTGGCCTGGACCTATTCGCAATAAAAGATATGCATCCAATTAGCGTTTTATACGGAATCTGTCTCATAAGTTCCGTTTCTATTATCTCATTTTCTTTTACTCTATCAGGTAAAATACAACCTACTTTCAAAGGTAACGTAATTCGCCTTCTTGGTAAATTTTTGAATCTAGTCTTAAGTTTATTTATATATGTATTCTAATGCAAATACACAGAATCCCCGATTCGCTCAAAATTTACTCCAAGTAGATATCTAACTGGTCCCAACTCTGTTATTTCCAATTTAATTTTTATATTAAGAATTGAATCTTCAAGATCACTTTGCGATTTGCTGAAAACGACAATGTCATCTACATATACCAATAAAATACAATTACTTTTAGTATATAGACCATTCTATAACTCATTTTGATGAAATCCAAGTCCAAATAAAATTTCGTTTAATTCAATATTCCATTGTCTACCACTTTGATGAAGACCATATATACACTTACGCAACCTGCAAACATAATGCTCGCATCCTTTTACAGCAAATCCTTCCGGTTGATGCATGTAAATGGGAATATCCAGGTTTCCATACAAATATGCTCCTTTTACATCTATTTGACAATGATTCCACCCTAAAATACATACTAACAAAACAAATAAAAATTTAATTATATCAAAATTCACAAGTGGTGCAAATACATCAGTAAAATCAACACCCGGTCTTTGCACCATACCCTTGTGCTACCAATCTCGACTTATATTTCTTTACATTATTTTTCTCATCATGTTTAATATTGTATACCCATCTGCAACCTAAAACTTTCATATTCGATTTTGTTTCAACAAGATCCCAAACCTTTCTATTCTGCATTAATTTAATTTCCTCCGACATAGCTTCGTCCCATTTCTCTTTGTCAGGAGAAATTTGAGTTTCTTTAAATGTTTTGGGGATTTCAGTCATGTATATCTCGTGTTGAAAAATATCATTTACAAAGCTTGCTTCATCTACGGAATCTGAATTAGTTTCATTATAACATTCCGATTTTTCTGCAAAACGCGTATTTGTTGTTGTTGGTTTAAAGTTAAACTGATTAGGGTCAAACTCTAATTTGTTTTTCTCACAATACATTTTAACATCATTTATGGATATAAGTTGTTCTTTACTAGGAGGATAATAATAAACATCTATCCTTTTACTTTTTTTCCTAGGTTTTTCTAATCTTATCCTAGTTGACATATCTAACAATGAGGGTTTTTCCGGTGAACTAGATTTTTCATCCTGTGCCCTGCAATCACTATCGTTATTTAAATTTTGATCCAATTGATATATAGCATAGACATAATGTTTAACTTTACCAAACAAAGCTTTCACGCCATTCTTAGTTTCATCAATTTTAACGTGAATACTTTCTACGACTTTCCTTTCTTTAGGTAACCATACCCTGTATCCTCTTCTATTCACAGCGTAACCTACCAATATTCCAATTTTAGCTTTTGGTTGCAATTTATTTCTATTAACTGTTGGTACATACACATATGCTAGTGAACCAAATGTACGACAATGTCTAATGGAGGGTTTATGTCCCGACCATATTTCCATCGGCGTTTTTCCCTCTGTTAATTTATGACTACACCGATTTTTAGTATGAACATAGGCATGAAGTGCTTCCGCCCAAAACCTTGGTTGTAAGCCACTATCTAGCAGCATAGTTCTGACCGCTTCCATACTTGACCTATTGAATCTTTCAGCTATACCATTTAATTCCGGTGTATAGAAAGATGTTCTCTCAATACAAATACCCAAGTTTCTAAAAAATGTCTCGAAATCTTTGTGACAAAACACCAATCCGTTGTCGGTCCTGACACTTTTAAGTTTCCTTCCTAATTCGCGTTGTACCCTAGATAAGTACTCTTTAAAAATTGAAAATACTTCACTTTTACTTTTAAGAGTAAATACATCCATTTTTCTGGAAAAATCATCAATTATGGACAAAAAATATTTACTTCCCCCCAAAGAATTAACAGGTGCAGGTCCCCATAAATCTTTGTTACTCGTTTGTACACATAATTCTTTTTCAGAGACGTTCTTGTTGCTTTACCTACATTACAAGATTCATTATTTATTTTAATATTTACTTTCTCTAACCCTTTTACCGATTTATTTTTGCACATATCCTTAATAAGAGGAATATTTACATGACATAATCTCTTATGGATTAAATTTAAATCTACACTAGTATACATTACACTGTCTAATAAAGGATAACCAGATACTATATAAAACATATCTTGCCGAAAAACTGAAAAGAAATATTCATTATTAGAATGACATATACGCATAACATTGTTAGACCAAATTATTTTAAGTCCTGCTATGTCCATTCTGACTCCGCTAATTAAATTCCTCCCAATGTTTGGAGTATATAATACATCTTTTAAAGTGATTTTAACATTACCTTTAATGTCTTTAACTATGAAGTCGATGTCACCAATTCCTCTAACTTCACAGGCAGACTTTTTATCGGCAAGGAGGGCTTTTGTCGTTTTAAGTTCCTTAAAGTTCCTAAACCAGTCACGTTCATAACAGAAATGGGAAGTCGCTGCGGTGTCTATCAGGAACTGATTCCAGTCCGTCGATACTCCAAAGGCTTGATTAGTCCCACAGAACGAAGTTTCCGATGCGAAAGCTTGTTTCTTTTCTTTATTCCGCTTCTTATAACATTTAGATGCATCGTGTCCTTTGCGGGAACAACAGTCACAAGACGGCCCCATTCCTTTAGGGTAATGTATTTTCCTGTATTGACCAGGGTTTCTTGAAGGATCCAACACTGCTCCACTGCGTTCAGAAAATTTCTTGCTAGTTTCCTGCAGACGAAATGATCCAACGGTGTAGGCAATCTCTGTATAATCTAGATTCAAATACTTCTGCTTCAGTTGAATTCGTCCAGCTTCGTTTACAAGTTGTTTTTCAACTTCCCGATGGTTGAATTCTTCATCCTTCAATCTGTAGAGGGTTTGAACTAAATGATCATACTCGGCTGGCAATCTTCTAATAAGTTGTAATGCGATTAAAAGTTCAGAAATTTCAAAACCCGCTTCCTTAACTTGAGTTTTCTTCTCATCGACTCGTTTGCAAAAGATTCCAATGGTTTCTTCTACTGAATTAAACTTGAGCTCGAAAAATTCATCAATAAGAACTGCCAATCGGGCTTTGGAGGTTGGTTCGAAATTTGTTTTTAAAATCTTCCATGCTTCTTTACCATCTGTTGTGTGTTGGATTAACGGAAGAAATTTTCTTTCGATGCCTTGTTAAATTGTAGTGTAACATCTCTGCTTTCTCCAGTCATACTCGAATTTTTCTTTCTCAGTAGCTTGTTCAGGACATGGCTTATCTTCAATTATGAAGCTCCAACAACCACGATCCATCAGCACGACCTTCATGTCTTCCTTCCATGACGTATAATTAGAACCATCCAACTTCGGGAATGCAAATGGCGAAGACTCCGCCGGCATATTCATCTTCCGATCTGCTTTATAGACTTCACAACAAACAGGCACAATCCTTTCCATTTACTTTAAACAGTAGGTCTTAAAACTGCATCTGGCAATCATCAGTATGGGATCGCACGGCCCATAACCACTGTTGGCATGTCGTGAGTGTAAATTGCAGAGTAACGCAGATACCAGGCAGTTTAAAATACAAAAGAGCTTTAATCCAGTTTACTTAAAAAATAAAGACATGCTGCTGTCTTGCAGCTTACACCCTCACTGACAGCCATCCATTCGACTGACTACTGCTACTTCCCTTAAAAACATAAATGAACAATATGTATAGATTGTAACAACCAATCAACTTAGACTAGTGCCGTAACTTCGGCTACGTCACGAAATAAACCAATGGGATGCGTTTCATTCAGTGACTGAACAAGTTCATTTGAATTCCAACAAATTTTAAGGTCAAATATTTCTTTACACCAAAAGTCAATCACACATATCTTCCTCTTTTACGATATTTCTCATTAATATGTATTCTCAGAAATATATACCTTTGTGGTTCACTGTTGGCCCAAGAACATTCCGACCGTCAAAGTTCTGGAAAACAGCCTTTTTTCGTAGAATTTTGAATGACCTTTGACCTTTGTGCCAAGAGTCAACCATAAGTCTTTATGTCCTAACAGTCAGTGTGGAAGTAGAAGAACATAAAATAATTGCCAATGCCGTAGTTCACACTTTGCAGAAAAAGTACTGCCTTATGTAAAATGGTATGTTTTTCTTAAAATATTGTACGACCTTCAATTTTGGCCCCCAAAACTATATGAAAAAAACTTCTGCAAAAATAAAAACCACGTGCTCAGGATATGTTCTTCAAAATATGAAGAACATATCCTGAAAATTTCAACGAAATAAAAAATGTCAACTATCCAAGCCTGCCTGATTCTTAAAAAAAACTGGCTCTTAATTGTATTCTATTGCTGTCGAGGAAAGACATCGCTTAATATCATGTCACTGATTTCGTTGCTCATCTGGTTAGTTATCCGCTTTACTCCAGTTTCTTCAACCCTGCAATTTTTACTTCTGAAGATTAATCAATCCGGACGTTCTAGAATCATTTCAAAAAGTTAACGACATTCTTTAGATTTGTATTATTCTTGGAAATAATTTCTCTAAAAACACTATTGTAGTTGATAGCGATGTGTGTAAAAATGAATGAAAAAAATTAGGTGAACAAAACATTGTGATTGCAATTTTAGTAGAATTTTTGTTGATTGAGTGAAGCGAAGTTCTTTCTTAACTCCACCGTCCGGCATTTCATCTCTTCGTCTCTAAATTTGTTACGCAAACACGACCAAATATATGTACAAGGGTTTTTTTTAATTCACAGCCGTTCGAACGATTTCATTTCATGTAATGTTCAGCTTTTTTCAATCTTTCTATCCAACGGTATGTCATTCGTATTCCTCCAAAAATACCGATAATAGCAAATGATTGAATTGCAATTTTTTGAATGCTGATAAAAGCAGATACCTGTGTAAATGATTCGCACTCGGAAAAAAAAAATGACTGAATCTTTAAAGACTGCGATAAATTGGAAATCTTAGGTTTTCTTTATATTTTTAACTTTTTAACTCGAGGTGTGTTAGCAGAACTACTAATAATTCAAATTCCAGCAAAAAAATCCATTTTTTAAATATGTGATGTATGACTTCGTACTTTATATGGTATTAAAATAAAAAATGGTAAACGGATGTATGGTAGACGATCCAAATATCGCCGACTTAAGCCGTTATTTTAATAAGAGGGCTAGTTCATGTGCACTTTGTTCGAAAAATTGTTCCAATCTATTTTCTGGACAGTTATCCATCAACAAACTGAATTAAAAATCTAATACATAAGTTTAACACTCACCCCAAAGTCTTTTTTTTGACACCGCGGAATTTTTTCTGCTAAAAGCCGTGTTGCTAATATCTCCTACTATATGTTCCTAATATAGCCTATGTCTAAAATTAATTGAAATAAAGTGTAAATTATGTTACGATCATACTTTCTTTCTTAAATATGAAAATTAAGGAACAACAAAATTGAAATTAATGCAAGACAGCTTTCATGTATTTTTTAGGAATATAGGTAAAGTATTCTTTTAAAAATTTTCCCTTAAATGAGACATCAAAATGAAAAAGAACTTAAGAGAACTGTAAAGAGATAGGTCATCAACCATGTATTTTTTAAAGGTATTTTTTTAAATAGTGCCTCTCAAAGTCCTAGGACGGTAATGGATAAACCCAAGTGGGCGATATTTTGAAAACTCATGTGGGCGAAATTGCGAACAACTTAACTCTCACACATAGCGGTATCCCCCTTCGTAATCAGATCGCAAACCAAAAAACAAAGTACACGTAATTGTAGCCAATTATAGACACTATCACTGCCTCAAATGGTACATTATGACTTGAATTTTACTGTTTATCCTAAAAGTAATGAAACCTGATTATTAATTCACCTAACACGAAAATCAGAAAAAATTCTCAGAGAAAGAAAACAAAAACAACACAGGTTCAAACGGCCTCATCAAACAACTACTGAAGGGGGAATATTTATTATTATTAATAATCTATCGGGAGGTAAGAGAGGTTTACAAATAGAGTTTTCCACCGGGACCAAGAGAGGTTTACGGTTATGCATTATGAATAAGCATAAAGATGGATCACAGAAAGGAGGGAAAAAATAAAATTAAAACAAGAACAATTAACACATAAAAGTAAACTGAAAAAGTCTGCAATGAATGTTTTAATTGCTGGTGCAAACGAGAAGAGTCGTTCTTAATCCATGATGACATCATGCCTTCGTTCATGAAGGATCTTTATAATATTCATGAGTCTCGCCAGGTTATTTTGTTTTGAACAATATTTTCACACCACGTCGAAAGGTTTTCAGCACTGGGATTCATGAAATGAAAGAGTTTTGTCTATGGGCAATCGGTTGCATAGTGGTCTGGTTCACTTTTATCCCCGCAAACGCAACGATGGTGTGAAAATAAACCGAACCTGTGACGATAGGTCACGAAGGGCCCATGTCCTGTGATGAGTTGATTGATTTTTGAGTTGAATGAGGCTCTATTAATGTTAACTTAAGGTACGAAAAGGAATGCTCGCCGTCGCGTTTCCGAAAGTTTCCATCTATCCTGCCAGATTTCAAGGGAACATTTTTTGAGATTTTTTAAGGCAAGATTTAAATAGATCGATCTTGATGTTGGGAGTACTGAAATATTTTTTCAATACTTCTTGGTCTGTGATATATAAGTTTAATTTCTTATTTTTTATCTCATGTTCACATACTCTAATCAAGCGGCAAATAACGCTTTCACATGCTTCAGTATTTTCCAACCCAGAGGTGAAAGCTTTGTAGTTCCGGTAATGGCCATAATATACCACTTTAAATCAAGAACAAACCCTCTTAGGCTATATTAGGAACGTAGGCGATATTTACGCTCCTTACCTTATATCTCTCTTTAGCACTCTATTGTAGCACTTGCAACATATGAATCTTCTTTTTCTTTCTAAAATCCATTAAAAATAATTTTGCATCGGTTTCTTAACTTTTGTGGTATTTCGGTTCAAACTACAATAGAGTCCCGCTAATCCGGACCCCACTTGTCGAGACGTCCGGTTAATCCAGTCGGGATTTTTGTTTTTAAAAGCTGGATATACTAATTTTCGTGAGAAATCAGAACGAAAATAATAAGGAGCGCACCGTTTTACAAAGCTGAATTAAATAAGCCTTTGGAAAAGTTGTATTTATTTATGAGTAAAACAGCTATTTTTATAGTTTTAACAATCTAAAATTTTACGTGTATTTTAAGGCAAATTTCGCCTACTCCACGCGGTGTCCGGTCCCATCTAGTCCGTATTACAGGGACTCCACCGCAACAATTTTGTCGCTACTAAAGTATATTGTTATATTGATGTTGCTAGTTATATTGATGTATCAAAATAAAGGTAAATCAAATCATTATAAATTCTTTAAATAAATATTTGCCTTTTGACGGTTTACGAAAAGAAATGAAGAAAAATTCTTCAGAATCCTGCATAAAATCTGTTTAGATCATTTGAAGCTGATTTTTCAAGAACTTATTTGAATGTATAGAATGCCAGTGTAGAGTGCGCTTGTTTTCATTCATGTTGAGTGAAAATATTATATACAATCCAAATTATTGCATTTGTTTACCTCGTTCCCATTCACATCCGAGGACATTTTATATATTTTAACTTTCCCGGTATACGAAGGGTATATAGAGGAAGTATTGTTATCAAAAATACATCGAGGTTTAAAGTTTGATCAATATCGATGGGTTAGAAGTCAATAAGTCTAGAAAACCTGTCGGAATTATGTCTCTTTATGTGAGAGAGGTGTCTATCTTACCCACTCTCTTCCCCTGGGTATCTAGAGCGGATTATTTGTCCATGCTTGAGTACATAGTAAATTTGTCTAGAAAAATTGTCATGCCAGTTCCTTTAAGATGATGTAAGCAATGGTTTAACATACGTGATAAATCATTGCTGGGAAATGTATTTTTGGAATCGTATGGACTAGTTTTCTCTTTTGTTATCAACTACTTCTAACAATAATCCTCCGATTTAAACAGTCGCCAAGCACATTTAGTTTCTATTTCGAGCGAAAAGTTCAAATAAGATTCATGTTTCCTACAGAAAAGGTATAATTAGGAGTTCGCTTAATTGTCAATTATTTTCTTCTGTAAATTTATTTAATCGATGCGTTGAAAAATCTAATAACATCCGACTTCGATACTCATGGAAGGTAGATTTATGTATCGTTGAAAAGAACCTTAGCAAAGATATTATGGTAGCTGTTTCGTAAAATTAGCCTAGCGTTTGAGATAAACATTCAAAGTTACAGAAATAAAAACCACTAATTTGGTATTTCAAAATATCCATAACAATCGAAATCAACAAAGTGCTGAAAATTTGAAGAGTCTCGTTGACAAAAAATTATTTTGAAGTTTAGTTTAGTTAGATTAAAATCCCTTTTTGAAGCAATACGCGGGCTATTTTAAGATGGACCGGTTAATTTTTAACCGCACTCAGATTTTGCATTACTCCGGAAGTCGGATGGAAACATGGAAGTTCTATATAAACAAAGCAAGGAACTCGTCCATAAAGAAAAAAAATAATGGAATGACTAAATCAATTTATGAAGTATGTCATATTTTTTCTTGAATATGATTTTCGAGTGTTAAATCTACAGATATTATTCAGAAAATTTATTGTTCCAAAGGGGTAATAACTTTAATTAATTTTTGTAGGATATCACTTATTCTTATGTATAGCTTTCTAAATAAGCGCGAAAAGTTATTTCTCTAACTGAAAATCATATATGACATTGAATTACGAAAACTTTCTTTCATCTTCTTAAACTTCAGTGACTTACCAAATATCATACTTCATATACTTACCAAATGGCAAACATTCGCCTTTGCATAAAACCTTATCCATACAAAACTTCAGCCATGTTAAATTCCCATTTTAATTCTTTCAAGAAAAATAATTCCCCAGACTTTCAAGGTTTATTCATGACAGTAACAAATTATCCATAGAAAAGTGGCAATTCTATTAAGAAATTCTGTTTAAAAATTCAAAAGAACACTTACTAGTTAAAATATTAAAAAAGAATTGGCTAATTATTTATTAAAATCAAATGATCAAGAACAATTCGTGCGAAAGATTTTCATTAAATAATAAACCAATAAGAAGCATTTACTTGGCTACAGGAAAAAAATAAATAAAAGTTTTTAATTTTCTCTTCGCCTGATTTTTTGAGTGGATTACATAATACCGTTAGTCGTACATAACTTCAACGATCTTAAATTTCCATCAGGTAGCGGTATCAAAGTGGTGAGGTGTCGGGCTTAGAGCCGGATGGCTCCAGGTTCGAAACCCGATTCCACTGAAGATCCGTTGTGTATTGGGCCTGTTTCACGCCAAATCATACATAGGGGTCAAACGTCCTGCCCTTGGTGTAGTGTGGAAGTTTGGAGAGGGGTGCCAGATCAGGTGGCAGCCTCGTCATTTGGCCGTGGTTCAAAATTGCGAGTCCGTCCCAAACTAGCACTCGTGTTGCTTCAGAACGGGACGTCAATGTAATTAAACTAAACTTAAATATCCATCTTAATACTCTCTTTCACAAAAAAAAGGAAAAATCTTAATTCCACACACTTTTCAAGCTAATTCAAGAGAATGGCGAATACTCCACTGAAAAGGGATTAATTTACTACGAAACTCTGTTTGCAAATTCAGAGAGCCTGTTTATAAATATATTTAACAAGAATTAACGGAACGTTTATTAAAATCAAACAATCTACAATCCAAGCAAAAGATATTTACTAAAGTAATTAACAAATAACAAGCATTCATTTATGCCCCAAGAAAAAAAATTCTATTCGTCCATTTGGCTTGATTGATTGAGTTGTCAGACTGGAATAGCTGCAGAACAGATACTAAACCATCTTAGGGTTTAACTCCTTTATATAGGAAACAATATATAGTGTGTTTCCGGTAAACTCAGTTAACCATAAACTGATAGGGAACGCTTGTCTCTTAGTGTTGGTGACGTTTGGGTCAGGTTAGAAAATAGAGACGTCTCATGTAATGCTCAGACGTGTTAAGTGTGACGCTGCTGTCGTCACGATTTCAGTTAAGCAATTGTTCTGGAAATGAAAAGGCATGCCACCATTATGCGTAATGAGAAAACAACATAAGTTTGTGAATTCATGTGACATTCCCAGATACCTTTAGTCCTTTGGGTGATATCTATCGGGATACAAATATTTAAATCAGACAAGGTTCCCTGATTATCTATAAAGCAGGTGACATCATGATTTTGGAAATTTCTGGTCGTAACTCTTTAATAACAGCATGATTTCATATCTAGAAGTTTCGGTAGCAAACATTTCATCCCTTTAAATAAGAAGGGTTGGGAAGCAAAAAACAGACAGAACGGAGGACAGAGCACAGCGAGCAGAGAACGTTGAGTTATCGTTCCGACAGCATAACAACTCAGAATGAGGGTGTAAGGTGAGGGCTCTACATTTTACCCCTTAATTTCATCTTTAATTGTATTGTAATTCAATACGTTTGTTAATAAATTTATAATGTTAAAAAGAACGCTTACTTTAAATCAAACCACTATGTATGTTCGTATGTAATATTTGTTATCATTCACAATGAAAAATTTTAAAGTTTTACATGTGGTTTATTCATTTAGCCAGGCACAAGGCCGTAACATAAAGATCCCTGAAATTAATTTTTTCTACATAACTGAAAGTTCTTTTGTCACTTCCGAATGCAAAACAGCGAGAATACAAATAGGGGACAAAAGGGGGAAAAACCGGGTACTGTGATTCGGGCATTGTTAGTTCTTCTTTCTAGTGGATAGATTCTGAATTATACAACACTTGTCAAGAAGAAAGAATGGCCATAGTGGCCTTGTTGTTAAGATGGAATTCACTGTGTGAAGGTTTATTTATTTGAAGTCTCAACTCTCCAAGTTGTTTGTTTTTAAATTATCCTTACTTGAAAATCCTTATTTTTATAAAAATTATACATAGTCTAGCTTATTATATGTTAACTAAGGATTTATGCCTTGTCAAACAATAAAGATTTATTCAGATAATTGCGCGGTTCTATTTCGTTTTATATAACCTCTATAGTCGGGGTATAACCGGGTACTCCAAATGGCGTAAGACCGGGCCAGACAGTGGCAGTGGCGTAACTAGGATGGGGCAGGAAGGGCGCGTTGCCTGGTCGCAATTGCTGCGGGTGCAAAATTAAGGAATTAATTGGTTGTATTTAAAAGAAAAGTAGGGTTTTTAAGCTCTTATTTTCAAGATTCTTGAAAACGGGAACATCTTAAGGATACAGTCATTTTCACAACCCGGAAACCCCAAGCTGAGACAAAATAAGAAGCAATATTATGTTTCAGTAATTTGCTGGCCCAAACTCCCATCAGTAAAATTAAACCTCGTTTAAAATGAAGGTTGCTTCCCAGATTTGAGTCTCCGTGGGGAAGGAGATAAGGGAAGATCGTTAGAGGTGATTATCTCCATATGGTTTCTCATGGTATGCCTCATTCATATTGACTGGAATTAGTTTCTTCGTAAATTGGTGATAAATAGGCAGCAAAAGTGTCATTCCTATTTTCAATCAGCAAAGAGGAAAGTACGGAAAATGCACCACCATTTTTTTTGCGTAGTGTAAGAGCACTCCAGAAAATTTAAAAGATGTAAGTTCGCTATCTTTACATTGCTTTTAGTACTGAATATTTGCATAATCTGTATGATGAAAATGCGACAGTGTTTATTTTAAATTTTGTTTCTCAAAACAAAGATGCAGTTGTTCAGCCAAACGCAAACACACCAAAAGTACTGAGAGAGAGAGAGAACAGACTGCGTAAAATTTTTCAGTTGCTGGTAAAAATTATCAGTCCGTATTGATGTTGGAATCAAGAAAAATGAAAGCGATTTCTTTAATAATTAACGAGAACAAATACATAAAGAATAGAAATTCAATTCCTGCCGTAATGTGAAGTATTTTCTTTATTCACTGAGTTCTCTATTGTCGCCAATTAATTTTACTTTTAAAAACGCATTAAAATTTGCCTTGACTATCAAATCATTGAACTACCAATACTTAATCTAAAATGATTATTTAACTATATAAATATGTGGCAATAATTTTTTTGTTTGTAATCCTCATGTTTAGTACATGTACATTTACTAACAACATTTTAGTACTAAAGTATTATAATTATGAATTTTTGCTACATTTAAAGCCGGAAAAGTTAATTTATAACATTTCGGATACACATTCGGATTTCTTCAAAAATTTTCAGAAATAAGGTATCGCTTTTTCATAAACACAAAAAATGTCTACTAGAATAATAAGGAATTAAAATTTTACATGTCAAAAATAAATTAATAACATTGTAATTTTATTTCATGTTTGAATCAGCATTTTTCAACCTGCAATAGCACATCCCCTAATTTCATGCAATGACTTTCAACTTTGTCATAAAGTTCTAGATAAAACATTAATAAACTTTATTAGTTGCAAATTTTGATTAATATATTTAAAGATACGTTAGAAATTATATGATGAATTATATGCTGAATATTATTAAATATATTAGTCACTAAGGATTTTATACGATTTCATCTGTGTTAGCAAAAGATTTGCTTCAATTTTCAGAGTCTTTATACACTGTCTATGGGAAAAAAGTTATATATATATATATATATATATAATTTTTTAAATTTCTTATTAGTCTGTGTGTGGGTTCATTTTTTCGATTGAATAAGGGATTTGTACACATTTTATATGAATCGATTGATGTTAAAAGGGGACTTCTGACATCTAGCAGAGAACTGCTATATTGATGTAAAAAGATTCTTCTACGAGTAATCCTTCTTCTAACATCACATGGAAACTTTGATTTTGAACCAAAACGAGGCTGTGTAGAAACCTCATTTTTACACCAAAGATGCATTCACCTTCATCAAATTACAAACGAAAATAAAAATTTAATTTTCGCTGAGATTGAAGAATTTCCCTTTTAACATCAATCGCTTCATATTATTTTTAAAATACAAGATAAATGAAATGTAAATATTCAGTGAAAATGTAGCGAAACTTTGTTAAAAAGTTTTTTTATCCTATCAATTCAAAAATGTTTTATGTCATTTTTTAAGTTTATTTGCACTTTTAATCTTTGCTCTCCCCTGCATAAAGTTTCCTTCGAGGAAATGAGATCACATTTTAAAAGAAAAAAAGAGTGTGGGTGGCGCAGTATCAGTGTTTGCCGTGGGCGCCATTTTATGTAGGTACACCACTGGGCAGTATAGATTATTCTTCCGCTGAAGACGATGAAAACACATCAGACGATGATTCATTATGTTTTAAAGATTTATTTTCTAATTTAAATAAATACAAAGGGTGGATCCAATATAGATGCCCTGTCAGGACCCACGAAAGTTGCAGTGGCGCGGAGGCAGAAAGACAACTTCTTTTAATGTGAATTTTGTAACCAATATTCTTAAATTGTTATATAAAATTAAAATGTCTGAAACTTTTACACAGAAAATCTTGTTTTCATATTTCCCATTAAGATAACACGTGTACCCGTTATTAACCCATTAGTGAGGTAAATCCGGGTGGTTGGGCTTTTTTTTATAGAATCATTTATTAAAATATACTGAAATTATGACTTTTCACGAACGATATATTGTTCTTCATTAAACAATGAGTATTTTAATAAAATTTGTCGAGCTTTAAGTCGAATAATTTAGCTCCAATAGGCCTTCGAGTCTTAGCTACTCAGTTTTACTACTTTTTTCCCTATCTGGTGCAATTATTCATATCGCCATGTTTATCGAATTGACTCAATGTATAGTTTTAGTATTTATGTCATTATTAGCCGCCTACGGCGTTTAGTTGCTTCGTCCCATCATATTAGTAACATTAATTAAGTGATGTCCCAACCAATTCTGTAATATAAATTACCATACGCTGATAATAATAGGCAGGAAAAAAGATTGTAGCTTCAATTAGCTGAGAAATTTTTAAAAAAATCAATGATCTAAAAAAATGTAACTCAGATTAAAGAATTTTCTTTAGTATTGAATCCATGCATGATTATAATTGTGGTTACATTAATTGCATTATTTTTCTGCTTAGAAAGTTTACATAAAGATTTCATCGTCCTGCAAAAAGCTCAAGGTTGAAAGACAAGTTATCAAGAACACGTTTGTTCATTTAACCAACTTTGTCTTTAACATTAGCATTCATAAATTTAAAAATTCCAAAATATATAAAAATATTTCATATCATACAACATAAAATACACATAAAAATTACTTCACATCATTATTATAATAGAACAAATAAAAGAAATTAAAACATAAACAAATTCAGTTGACGAATCAATTTTCCAATTATCATTTACCATTAACATTTCCCATGACATTTTTCATATAGAATTTAAAATAATTTCCACACACAACATTAGCAAAACAACATTGCAATAACACCTCAATAAGTAGAGTATTTTCCCATAAATAAAATTTGTACATTTTTTTAATCACGATTCAATTTTCAAATTAATATTTAACATTTACTCAATGTGGAAAACAGAACGATTATCAAAAAATAGCACTTAAGAGAAAAAAGACTTCTAACAAACTTTTAACTATTTCAATAAGTCAATTTCTTGCCAAGCCATTCATAGTTAAATGTTTTAAGCCCAATGTCCCAAAGTTAGTTAGAAAATAATTTTTCCTGATATAAATGTAAGATTACAGTCACAATATAGTGGCTTAAAGTTCCTCTATAGAAACCACACCTACAATTGTCATTTTTTTGAAGGAATCTATTTTGGTAAACTGGAAAACTTCCGTGTCCTGTATACAGGGTGCCGAAAAGGTGCAGCAAGCCTTTATATCCTTAAATATTGATTTTAGACATATAGTTCCAATTACAAAGTTTCATGAAATAAGGTAAGAATATATGTAAAAATACTTTGTCTTCTGTGGAAGTTGAAAATATAAAGTTAAATAAATTAAATTTTTATTCAGAACTCAAAAAGCAAAAGTGGCAATGAGAAAAAGATTCATCTTACACTCATCTGTGCAGAAACTAAATTTCACTATTTTATCTGCAAAACTTGCA